>JAOEHQ010048692.1:0-10073 GCA_025447715.1 Asclepias incarnata
GGCGTGCTTAGAACTATAGGCATCTCAAACACTCAAGCATATATTCCACATATGTAGTATTCTCCACTGATATGTGACCTCTTGTATTTGGACTCGTCCAGATCCTGGAAAGACGTATTTGTTTTAACTGGATTAATATTCTTTTTACTCCCAACACTTATTAATCATACACGAAATTATTCACCTAAGCATGGATTAAGGTCTTCATAAGCACAACTACACGCGAGAGACTACATTGTGTAAAAATAGTGACTTTATTTTATCTAAAAAGTTACGAGATTCTTATAATTTCAATAATAATAATATTGGTACAGTTACTTATTTAATCCCCGCTTATTGTCCTGATAATAGTTCAACATTTAGTTGCTAAGAGGGACAGCTCGATATTATCAGTTTAGTATAGAGCTTTAGTTTGTGCTTAATGTTTCAGCGAACTTTATTATTTTTTAATCATTTGAAATGTTGAGGTCATTAGTTCAATATTATAAATGGAACCTTTTGTAAACAGGTGAATGATAGTGTCGGAACATTGGCTCTTGGGCATTTTTATGATAAAGACACAGTGGCTGCAGTGGTAATCGGGACAGGTACCAATGCCTGCTATTTTGAGCGGGCTGATGCAGTTATCAAATGTCAAGGTCTTCTCACAACTTCAGGAGGCATGGTATCCTTGGTCTCTCTTGCTCAACTAATAAGAGAATATAATAGAATCACTTCATTTCACTTATGTAACGTGATGTCAATCAGGTTATCAACATGGAATGGGGTAATTTTTGGTCCTCACATTTGCCAAGAACATCATATGACATTGATCTGGATGCTGACAGCCAAAACCCAAATGATCAGGTTATTTTTGTATCATGTTGTGTCTCTACATGCAGCTATTTTCATTTGTATATGTTTGATTTCTTTTTAATAATCATGTGACTAATACAGGGATCCTGCTGCAGGGTTTTGAGAAGATGATATCGGGAATGTATCTAGGTGACATAGTAAGAAGAGTAATCCACAGAATATCATTAGAATCTGATATCTTTGGACCCGTTTCTTCTAAGTTGTCAGTACGGTTTGTGTTGAGGTATGCTATTACCAAACCTCATATTTTCTTATTAGGACGGTGCAAAGTTCTGGACAAAACCCTAAAGTCATAAAAACTGAACCGGTAAACACGGACAGGCTCTTGGTTCCACTGAACAGTAAAATATGTTCGCACTTCTAACTTCTATCTTGTCAATAAACAGTTTATTTTTTTCTTTTCACTTTTAACAAAATAACATCTAGGGTAGTATGTAGGCTTGAATTACTAGCCCCAAAATTTGAGTCTGGTTCATGATCCAGCTTTGTGACCAATTGACTGAACCGATTCTCGATTCTAGTTTCTCACTTTTTTTGGTTCCAGTTAGTTTTGTACTGTTGTGCAGCCCTGCTAGATGTGCAAATGTATGTTAGTATCATTTCGTTGACCTCCCCTACCATATATTTTCCTTTTAAGTTGTTCTATAAGCCCACATTTTTTATAAAGATGCAGAAGAATTATTGTTCTATATGTTATTCAATCACCCTAATCAGTCTCAAAGCATAGGATTTGTGAAACACAGTATAAGAATGCAAAAGCCTAGTGAGTTAAGTGAGTTCTTTTCTTTTTTTAAAGTTGGTCCTTTTCTTTCACCAACAAATCTCTTTTACTCAGGCGTTTATAGAAAGGTCCACACCCAAAGTTATATTTCACTAGCTTTTAGGCATTAAGTTGTACAATATTCCAAATATACACTGAACAAGTGTGTTGTCTAAGCATTTTAGGTTATGGTATTAATCCTTTGGTAGGCTCATATTCTTTAACATATTGCTTAACCTGTATATCTGTACTCTTTAGTTTACGATGCATTGAACTTGATTCTTTCGTTGAGCCAAAACTAGAAATCTATCGGAATAGGGAAGAATCTGGAAAGTAATAACGATGATTTTGTCATGTTACTTTCTTCATAGGCATTCAGAGTCAAAAGGAGAGCTTATTAGGCAGGAGTTAATTATGAGCAACCGTTATTGTTGCACATACGTAGCTATTGTTAATGCTTTTGAAGAGATAAATTTGAAGTGGATACTGTGAAATCAGTTTGAATAAGTGTTATTTTTGTTTCCACTAAAATTTGGGATCATTTAACATCAACAAGTAGGTGAATTATTTGATGACATATTGCTGTATTATCTTGCCGGAGTCCGAGTCACTTGCATGCCTTCTTTATTTTGTTTATTTTTCCAATTGGGAATAGATTATTCATTAGGAAAAAAGGAGAGGCTTTTTCTTCCCCTCCATTATTTGCTACTAATAGGTGTCAAGGTTCATATAATAAAAGCCAACCTTTTTATCCTACATTTTCCCCCCTTAAACTGGTAAGTGGTGGTCCTCTTCTTTTTATTTCCATCATTATATGTACTAAACCCATCCGCTTTTCCTCTCTCTTTTCAACTCTTTTCAAAGAAAGAGGGAAAATATTTCTACATTTTTCCCAATACCTCCTTTTATCCATTGATTGACTTCGCCCTTGTTTGAATTGTGTCTGTAATACAACATTTTGATTCAAAGAAATATGTAAATTTGATGTGTATTAAGTAAAATTTCGTTTTGTTTCTTGTAAATACTCAGTACACCATTAATGGCGGCCATGCATGAAGATGATTCTCCCGACTTGAGTGAAGTTGCCAAGATTTTAGAGGAGACATTGGGTGTAAGATGTTCCGTTTGAATCTTTTTATATATAGCGGTGGCAATTTTGACCAATTTGTGCAAATCTCATTTTTTATATTCATATAACCTCCTAAATTAGTTTTAAAAATGTAGGTTGTTATTGTAATAATTTTAGGGTCAAACAACTCGATTGGTTTTAACAAATGATTCATTTTGACCTACTACCCGACCCTCTAGACCAGCCGTCTTTGCCACCTTTATCTGATACACTCTTAAAAAATCTGGTTAGTTATCGACTTTATGAAGTTGGACTCATTGATTTCTGATAAATTGTTAAATCATTTCAGATACATGACGTCCCATTAAAAGTTAGAAAGCTTGTTGTCAAAGTATGTGATGTCGTGACACATCGGGCGGCCAGGTTGGCTGCTGCAGGCATCGTCGGGATCTTGAAAAAGATTGGCCGAGATGGGACGGGGGGCATTTCAAGCGGAAGAATCAAAGGCGGAAAAAGTGGTAAAATGAGAAGAACGGTTGTAGCAATTGAGGGTGGATTATACACGAGCTACACCATGTTTAGAGAATATCTAAATGAAGCTGTGGCAGAGATATTAGGGGAAGAAATCTCGCCATATGTGACTCTCAAAGTGATGGAAGATGGATCAGGCATTGGAGCAGCTATGTTGGCTGCGTCGAATTCAACCCAAAGTGTGGATACAGTACAGGTTCTATGAACATATATATATTTATATATAATTAAAAATATATATAAATATACATATATAGATCTGTAAATTGTAAATTCCATTTTTCGTTGTTTTTATTCAACATATATGTATAGAAGGGAAAGTTGTAAATATATGTCATATAGCAGTAGAAGGTTGTGGCGGTTCTTTGTAGTCTCGGAATGTGTTCATTCATTTATTAGGGTAAAATAGTTGGCTATTTGGTTATAGAGTTTGTCCTTGTGGTTTATATATTGTTAAAAATAGATTATGTGTCATCTCGGAAAATGAGCTACAAAGACTCTTATTAAGCAAGGAAAAAAGATGGCTGATTAAAAGTTATTCCAATTGTTTTTAAATTTGAAAGACCATTTAAATTAAATTAAATTAAATAGCAGCTTTACTAGAAAAAGAAAGAAAGAAAGATAGATGGGCCTAATGTGTGCCTAAAAATTGTCTTTTGAATTTAACCACCCACTTCTCCCAATTTTAACACCTCGGTGCCGTCTCCACTATCTTTTGAAATAATTGGCTCAACCATCAATTATATAATGTTGGTTGCTTTAACGTTGTTGAATGTGTACTTGTATATATTATAGGAATAGGAATGTTGTTTTTTGACAAAAGAGTCTCGTACTTGCTAACATATAATATCTTGATCACTTTCTTATTACCCTTTTTCCTACCACAATCTCCAGATTGTCGACACTTTTCATAATAACTGTTACATATGAGCAAAGTTAGAATATTAAAAATGTAAGAGATAATGAGTTCATGGTCTAAAGTAATATCTTGATTAAAGATCGAGCGCAGAATCAACTTTAGAATCAGCCTACTTCTTAATTAATGTTTGGAACTACCTTTCCCGGGCTCATTGATGAGACTATCGCGATGTTAAAATGATTGATGATAACTATCAAGTTTCAGTACAAGAGATCAAAACACTTTGAATCACCCGCAAGAAAATGATAAGTTTCAGGTTAATGGTCATAGTAACGGTAGGTAGGTAGGTTCTCACAGGATCAAAGCCCTTAAGAGTGTAGTGGCTTTTAGTCTCTGGTCTTTGTTTCATCTCCTATTATCTTCAACATTCTAACGTTGGAAACATTCATTAATATCTTCAAGCAATTAATGGCTGGTTGATGAGGAGCGAGCATCAAAAAGTGAAATCTCTGAATGAATCCTAATATATGATGAAGGTTCACCAGGAAGTGAAGATTTAATTAATTAGGGTCTGCTACAAGAGAGCTTCGAAAAACAGTAGTGATAAAGGGCATGTCAAATTATTAAGTATTATATATGTAGATGCAAAATTAAAGGGACGACAAATTAAGAGCAGAAATATTTACAAAGCAAGCTGCAGGGCAGGTTTAAAAAAGAGGCAACGGCTAAAAGGAGGAGATCAAAAATCAAGATGGAGTGGTTACATAATTATTTGAAGATGTAAAGTAAGAAGATGCCACTTCCTCTTTGATGAAATTAAGCTCTGAAGAAGATGCTGGTGGTTTTGAAACAATCTGTCTTTTTTAAGAGCGAGCTAGTGCGTGATGGAGTATATATGAAGTTGTTTTTGATGCAAACTTAATTGCAAGTTTGAAGTATGTCTCCCTCCCTGTGTATTTGTTATTAACAAAATCCTCCAGTCCTATATATAGGCCGGGATGTATAGTATAATTTGAGGTATATATATGTAGGCTTCCTTTCCTTATACTATACATTGTTGTAGGTCAAAGAACAAAGCAAAATCTTTGCAAAAGCTTTTTTGTAGCTTTTGTTTTCAACGTCATTCGATGATTTAATAGAATTCATACAAAACTAACTTTTTCTACATCGACATTCATTTTGTAATTCTTTTACACTTTTCAATATATAAAATTATTGTTAAAAAAAGTTAAATGAATATAAAATTCATTATTTCCATCTCTTCTATGTATATATCATGCCTTATTTGAAATGGGGAGTGATAAATTACCACACAAGTTGTTAATAAGCATACCAGTGTTGAATTTGTACATTATTATGATAGTAGATAACTAGATATATCAAAATGTATGGTATATTTATCATTTTCCATTTGAAATTAGTTTAATCCCAAGTTTAGTACTAAGACCAACTCCAACGCATGACGCAAAGGAAAAATGAACACCCTTTCGCGCGGGGGATTCAGCACGAATGTGTTTGGGCTTCGACGTGAAAGCCGACGCGAAAGGCTCAAAGTGAATGGGTTAATTTAATTTTGAATTTGCGAAGTGAAAGAGCTTTTGTTTTTATTAAGTTGGTTTTAAATTCTGGTTATCTTTCTTTAAATTTTGGTTAAGTTGGTTTTGAATTCTGGGATTTGACGTGAAAGCCAACGCGAAAGGCTCAAAGCGAATGGTTTTTTTTTTTTTTTTAATACAAATTGTTTATAATTTTGAAAAACTAAAAGTTGGTTTAAATAAAAAAGGTTGGTTTTAAAAATTTTAATAATTTATATAACGTTTTTATTTTTATTAATGAAATATGTTTTTTATTTAATAAAATGTATTTTTTACTTAATTATTATTTATAATACTATATAAAAATTACACCATATTATTGAAAAGTTACACATTTTCAATATTGAAAATTACCTCTTTACTTTTAACCTAACAAAATATTAATTAACACTTACATTATATATTTCGTCAAATCATACATTTTAAATATTAATTAATATTACCTTATATATTTTTTCAAAATTTCCATTTCTATAATTATATTTTAACAACAGGTTCTTACACAACATATTCGAGGCAGTTACATTGTACGGGTACCATAGTTCTTTAGGCTTTTACGAGTCGAGTTGAGTTACGCCAAAAACGAGACGACTCTTTAAGTGACTTTTATTTGCTCCCGACTCTTACGAGTCGGGGTGTGACTCGGTCTGAGTCAAGGCGAGTCGCAAACTCAATCGAGTCAGGAGAAGAACAATGAACCAATGATTGTTGTAGTTTATACTTATGATAGTTATACATTATATATTATATTTATGGTTACATCATTTTGTATGTTATATATGTATTTTTGATTATGTAAGTTTTTGACTCAAAACTATCAAATATGTAATATTTTGATAAATGTATTAAGATAATCAACTTATATTTGTTATATGAAGTTAGCAGTAGAGTGCTGCCCTCACAACCATTTTCACACATGATAAACATGCCTCCCTGAATTTAAGGTTTGTGAGGGGAAACATCATATAACTATATGATAAACATCATATAACTATATGATGTTAACATTATATAAGTTATCCCCATAATTTTATTATACTATGTAATATATAAAAATGTTCCGACTCTTATAAGTCGAATCACGAGTCAAAATTCAAGTTTTTGAGTCGAGTCAAAAGTCATGAGTCGATAACTATAACGAGTACCGTCCGGTTATGATTGATGTGCCGGTTTAAAAATGAGTTTTTAGTGTGAAAAGTTGAGGCAGGCAAAATTTCTAATATTGATATGGATATGGATTTGATAGATAGATGGAGACATCTAGGGTTTGCACATATCACTATCTCGTAATCATATAAATAACTTATTTTCCTCTAAAGAAAAAGAAAAACCCCTCTCTCTCAGCCTCCCTCAGTCGACATTACACTCTTAAAAATGGCCGTAATCACATTCTCCGATCTGCACACCGAATCCGGCCTCAAATCTCTTGAATCTTTCCTCTCCGGAAAGTCTTACATCTCCGGGTCTGTATCTGTCTATATCTATATCTATATTATATATATATATATATATACGTATTAAATTAAAGGGTTTTATTTTAATTGATCAGGAATGGAATAACAAAGGATGATGTGAAGGTATATGCAGCTGTATCTGTAAAACCCAATGCAGATCTATATCCATCTGCTAGCAAGTGGTTTGATTCCGTTGCTTCTAAGCTTGCTTTAAGGTATTATTAATCATCCACTAATATTTTTCGTCTAATATTTGTTTTTTTTTTAAATAAATTTTTTAATTTCGTGTAAGTTGTATAATTTATAGATATATTGATGTTTAGTTTATATGATAGCATTGTTTAAATGTGAAAAAGTATTATTATCTACATGTTTTAGTATTTACATTGAATGTATAGAATAGAGAAATACCGAACATGCTCGTTGATAGGCAGACGAAAAAGTAACTGTAAATGTGTGTAGGATTTGATTCTAATTGAGCAAAAAAAGAGATTTTGGATTATAAAGTTGCCATATTGTGAAATCTTGAGTTTTTGCCTTTTTGGTACTTTCTGAAAGGGAAATGTTACAATTTTTAGGATAGATGGACTATCGTACCATCAAGCTTCTTTTTTCTTCAAAAATAGCTTATTATTCATTATTATTATTATTATAGAGACTCATTATGGGGTTTTTTTTTTATCTTGCTTAACACGCAAAAAGGTAAGCGTGGACTATAGATGACCATAATAAGAAATCTTTAGATACTAACTGAATGAATGATTTGAAGTTGTTGATTGTAAATTATGAGGATGTATATGTATCATAACGTTATTCAATGTGGGGTAAAAAAGATTATCTTCATTTCTGATCTGTTGTTTTATTTATTGCAGTTTTCCTGGTAAAGCCTCCGGGGTCAAAATTTCTGCCCAAGCTCCATCAGCAGAAGCTGTTCCTGTCAAGGAAGCTGCAAAGGTACGTATGGCTATTTGCTTTATTCTGTTTTTATTTATTATTTGTGACATATTATAAGGCATCATGTATGACCTAGAATGCCGAGTGTGCCTTATATACATTCTCTTTGAAGAGCATCGATATCAATTTGAAGGCTGATATGATCTGTAAATGGTTTTTGTACTTTTAATTTTCGGTCTTAGGAGAACGTTTTGATTCAGTATCGCATTTCCTTGAGACGATCCTAAAAATTACGAACAAGACTTTTCTGTTTTCACTTATAGTTTGTATCCTATTACAAACATGACTCTTATAGTTTGCGTTTCCTACTGTTTTTTGGTTCCATGATAAGAATTAATATAATATGTGCTATAATTGGCTAAACGTTGAATCACATTTTTCAGGAAGCAGCTGCCGAAGATGATGATGACCTTGACCTCTTTGGTGATGAGACAGAGGAGGAAAAGAAGGCAGCTGAAGCACGTGATCAAGCAAAAGCTTCAACAAAGAAGAAAGAAAGTGAGTTTGTTAGATTTTTTTGGTATTACTTCAGTTTTTCTTAACTATATGCTTAGCTTGATGACACTCAATTGAAACTTTATTTAGGTGGTAAATCATCGGTTCTTATGGATGTAAAGCCATGGGATGATGAGACAGACATGAAGAAGTTGGAGGAGGCTGTCCGCAGTGTTGAATTGGAAGGGCTTTTGTGGGGTGCATGTACGGTTTGCTCTTTTAATCTCAATTCCATTCACTTAGGCGATGTTGACCGAACTTTTAAATCTTTTTCACACTGCATTAGAGGTGAAAATGTGGAGGGTCTGCGGAATGTGCCAAAACTCAAAATGGGTATTTTGTTGTGTCAGAATGGGGTGGGTGCAGGGTGCTTTTTTGGTTCTGAACTTTACCTGTTTGAGATAACTTGCACCAACCTTTAAGATAATTCATTCATCTAAGTCTTCCAATTACACCTACCGGTTTTAAACTAACTTGCGCATCCAAGAATCCGGGCATGCATGGTGATACAAATATACTAAGAACTTGCATGTTTCTGTGACCATTGACTTATAAGATTATTTTTATGATTACTTTTTCAGCAAAACTTGTTCCAGTTGGCTACGGGATCAAGAAAATGACAATCATGTTGACGATTGTGGATGATCTTGTTTCGGTCGATGATCTCATTGAGGATCGTCTTACAGCGGAGCCCATTAACGAATATGTGCAGAGCTGTGACATTGTTGCCTTCAACAAAATTTAGAGGTTTATCTTGTTCAAAAGAGCAATTTTGCTTCGGTAGCAGTTCTTGATCATTTTGTTTTGGTTTTAAATTGTATTTCCCAATGATAAACTCTGATAGATTCAATGATGACACTGGTTTCAGCTCTGCTAATCTTGAATTGTTGAATTCCATGTGTGGCTTGATGCCTCAGTGGCTAACGGGTAAAAAATGAGTTAAGGTCAAAATATGTTTCTTTAGTATCCACTTCAAGGTGAGCCTGGGTTTGGTTGACCTACACGTTTTATTACAAAGCCAGGTCAGGTGGATCCACAACACACTCTATTGTCTTGAATAGTGTCTGTAGAATACGATTTCAAACCAGGCTATTATATCAATAATCAGTACCTTTTAAATAGTTGGCTTTAAAAGATTTTATGCATTCTAATATGTATTAGGTGATATGCAACTTATTTGACACAACTGACCTCTCAGATATAAAGTTCTGAATTTGTTTTCTGTACCTCTATTTGAGTTGGAAGTTTTTCATTTCCAATTCTACTTGTATCCACGACAAATGTTTTCAGCATCAGGGAAATCTCCTGTTGGCAAAAGGATCGGTGATTGGAATCAAGCTAGCTAGCGATTCCCTTTGCATACCTTGGGGCAAATTCAAAGCCAAACAAGTTAGATTGTTAAGATTTTGGGTTCGTCTTTTTTTTTTTTCCTTCTTTTTATCAATTCTGTTTTCAACCATTTCATTGAAATCTCTCTTTCATTGTTCGAAACCTGTAACAC
>JAOEHQ010048693.1:0-10072 GCA_025447715.1 Asclepias incarnata
CCGAAATCATAACTTCGGTACGGTATTCGGTTCTTACATTTGATGATAACCGGTTCCGGTACCAAACGGTTCGGTACAGTACTGTACCGAAAATCATCCCTAGTACTCCCGTGTCCTATTTTTATTATCGGTTTATCCCAAAATAATTGTCATTTTTGATTTAATATTATACATAAATAATCGATTTTTCTATTATTTAATTTCTTGAAAGAGACGATTTATTAGTTAACCATCATATTAAATGCATATATCTTAAGTCACAAATTTTTGTTTTGGACAATCAAATTGGTACAAAGGAGGATATATTTTCTCAAGCTAAACCCCAAACGGCCCAAAGTTGTTAGCTTTCGAAGCATTACATATATGACTTATTAATTTAACTAAAGTATATTAAATGAAATCTAAATGTTTTTTTTTTAACGGCAATGTTATTTATTAGTAGTTAGTAATTAAACGTTTTACAAATACACTTAGTAAAATGCAAAACAATAGAAAATACACTTAGTAACTTTCTAGACCAACAAGAACAAATGACTTCAGAAGGTTGCGTTTTATAGGGAGAGATTGGCAACAATTTTTGAGAGACTTGGATGTTGATGTGAAGATGATTATTAACATTTTATTGGTGAAGTACTTTGACATTTAATGCTTCTAAATTGTCTTCTTGTTGTTTTGCCATTTTGTGCGAAAGATAATTGTTGAAGTAAACTTACACAGTCTTATTTTTATCTATAAATGGATAAAGTGGATCACATGACTGTTGTGAGTCAGTCATGTGACCATTTGGCACTTAGCTACTTGAATTCTCTTTTGCCGCCTATTTTTAATTTACAAAAGATATGATAAAAATAACACTTCATTGTTGCACAGACTCGTTGAAGTACTGAAGACTTACTTCAGCGACCAAGTCTTATCAGCGAATCATAATCCTAACACTAACACGTAGTAAAATTTTGTGTAAAAATAATTTTCAGTTATCATGGACAATATTTTACGAGGACTTATCCATGCATCCTTAAAGGCTATGAATAGCAAACTTTTACGATTTATTAAACCTCTGTGATACACAGTAAGCTAATATTAAGTTTTTTCAAATTCATTTTTTCAAGATGCTACTATTATTAGATATATTATTATTAAGATATGCTAGTTAACCATTACTGACAAACCCGTATAATTCATTTTTAATAAAGTTCCAATTCACTTACATTTAATCAAAGCAAACGGTAAGGAAGGAGGTTTTTACTTGTTTGAGTTACACCCAGGAATGGATTTTCATTTTTTGACACAGTTGTAATGAGCCAATGAGGTAACCAAGTTTCTTTTGTTCATGGTCGGTTTTAATCTTTTCTCTACTCATCCCAAGATATTTGTATAGGATAAGATTTGAACCTGAGATATTTTTTAGGAAAAAATGACTAGTTACCGGCAGGGGCGGTATTAGAAAAAAATTTCAAAGGGGGCAAAATTAAAAAATCCATGAAAAAAAATCCGAGATGGGACAAAATTTTAAAAACCCATAAGAAAATTTAAAAAATACATAAAAAATTTAAAAATACATAGTAAAATTTAAATTTGAAGGGTGGGCATTGGCCCCCTTGCCCACCCTTTAATACCGCCACTGGTTACCGGCCACTAGACTATTTAATGATAATTATATTTAATTACACAAGAATTTATAAAAAAAAAAAAAACTAAAATGCGTATTAATTAATGTGAAATGTACGTTATGGTTAATTCATTTTATATAATATTTTTGGCGCCTTTTCATGAAACCGTTTGAAATACAGTTATTCAACATCAACAGTCACTTCTTTTCACCAATAACCACCATATATATATGAGTGTATAACCGTCAACCGTCACAACCATACGTAATCTATATATACAACTTCAATATCCATCACCATTTTCTTACTCCCGACACACATAATCCAAAGCCATATACATACATTTATACATTTACATATCATCCAAAACGATGGCTCAACAAGGTGGTAGCGGCAACGACAAGACACCTACTAGGCCTCCTGTTGGTGGCCGAACATCCACGCCACCAAGAGCCCCCGGGGCCGAAACCCCTCCGCCGCCAACACCTGTCACCCCACCCCCACAGCCCTCAACAGCGCTGTCTATTGCCGGACCTAGTTCCGGGGGTAAACGCCCAAAGTCACCAGGCATCACAAAGACTTCGTGCATTTGTCCCGTTTGCGGGAAAGAAATGTATCATGAGAAAGCCCTTAACGGACACATTCGATGGCATACGCAGAAACAGCGTGACGCGGCTGCAGGAAGGGTGGCCAGGGCTTTAGCCTCATCTGTGGCGGTTCCTGCAGCAAACGAAGAGGGGAGCGCGTCGAAAAGGCATAAGGTGCCTGATTTGAATTCGTCACCCCCACCCGAGGGCGAAGAGTGAAGGACGGGGAAGGCCGGTAGGCGCGGCCTCTATATGTGCCTTTTCAATTTAATTCTATGTTGGACGGGAGTCTTAATTTGCATGTCGAGTTATCCATGCAAATTTACTTTAATAATAATAATAATGTAGACGTACTATAGAAAATTTTCATTTGATTGGATTTGAAAGACATGTAATAAATAAGCAAAGCAGAGGGATATTCTTTGCTTTAATTTGGATTTGGTTGATAATGATACTTATTTATTTGTCGTATATTTTGTTTTCGTTGTTCAATTCGTTATCTCCTGACTTCATGCATGTGTTGGTTGTGCTTTTGTTTGGATTTAATTTGCCTTTGATTGAATGGTTCGATAACTGTATCGAATTTGCGCATATATTATAATGACCGTATGTACTTTTAATTTTCAAATTTTTTTTTCCGGTTAATTCTGCTTTTGATTGATTGAATTGTTTTGGATGGATAAATACAGTTCAGATTTGTGTATGAATAATGTTGTTTTTACTGTGAATTGTTAGTTTCTTTTAAATAGTGTTACAAATATATATGTGTATCTATGCTGTTTGATTAATACATCTAATTAGATCAACTTTTGTATGAACATTAGACAATCAGATATGTAGTATATTATGCACAGGAAAATATATATTATATGCATATATCAATGGGGCACAGACTGATGATCATTGTTTTGCATATATATATATATTGCATGCATGTTACACTAAATTGGTTGATTTGTTTTTGCCAAAAGAATTTCTCATGAAGGTATCAGTTGTTGATCATGAGTTTAACTTTTAACCACTACTGTTTTATTGTATTTTGTTTGAATGACAATATTATATTTTAAGAGTGTGTATGCAAATTGGCCGTTCAAAAAAAAAAAAAAATGTGTATGCAATTGTATTTAACTTCTGCTTAACATAGAAGAATTGAATACACACAGATGACGCAACTATATATATATGATGAACGATAATAAGATAGTACTTATTCGTAATCCGGTTACGATCATTTTTTGCATAATACATCGATCAATACTACTTTTAAGTTGGAATGCATTGAAATTAATTGGGTTTAATTTCGCAGATCGAATAATTGAAGTTTAATTGGCAGAAAAGAATTATATGTTTATGTTTTTTTGCCAGTAGTTCTTGCATTGCAGAAAAGAATTAATGTAAGTACGTACGTACATGTTTATAGATGTATGCTTATGTTTGAATCTTAATAAGATACTTTTGGTGAACATATTTATTCTGGTATCCTGCCAATTTAATGCTAAACTAGAAAAACTATATATATATATGCTTCGTATTTGAATAATTTTTACAGTGATAATTAAAATAAAAACTATTATATTTAGACAATTCTAAAAGTTTAAATTTTGAGTTATTGGTACTAGTTAAATAAAACAAATGCAAAATAAATATGTTTTCCAGAAAAAAAAAAAAAACAAAAACAAATGCAGGATGTTATTATATGTTTAGTTTTTTTTTTTTTTTTAAACTTTGAATTTTATGTTTTTTTTTCTAAATAATTTTATGTTTTTTGTTTTTTATGGTTGTTTGATGTTATGTTTTATTTTACCGAAAAAAAATGTTATGTTTTATGTTTTGTGTTTGTTTCTTATGTGTTTGTTTTAAAATGAAAATAAAACTAATAAATTAAAAAGTTTCAAGTTTAATCCAAAATAAAATATTTCAATTGTCTGGGAATGTGATAAGAGGAGTTTTTTTAAATAAAAAAAAATGGGCCACTTTAACCAATTCTTTGTATTTTTCACTTAGAAAAAAACATATAGTATCAATGGTAGTTAATGCACCAAATCATTTATTTGATTGAAAGTAAAATTTACCTATAGCATATCAATTTTAAATACCAAGTTATTAAAGAGTGAAAACGTTATTATTGTTACTAATTACTATAGAAATATAAAATTGTATTCTTATTTTTTTTTTATATTTATTTTTGGAACGACAGTTTTTATTTCACAATCAAAATATAATACAATGCTAAGTTGAGGAGGACTCAACGAAACAAAAGGAAAAAGTACATTACATGAAAAGGAGAGGTTCCCAATTCACTCATCTCACAAAATTCTATGTTTTTTGCTTCTATTAAAATACCAGATATAAGATCTACTAACAATCGAATCAAATACCACATTGTTCCATTTGATTCTTGGATCGAAAGTCTCTTAGTTGCGAAACTTCTGTATCACCCACCATATATGTGATGAAAGTTATTGCTTAGCCTAAATTGTTTTTATCAGATGAACCATACCGAGAATCGATGAAATGAATGAACTCTATAGTGTGAATAATAATGTGTGCATTCTTTAATAGTTTTGGTATTTTGAAATTGATATATACTATAAGTAAATTTTACTCTCAATCAAATAAATTATTTGTCACATGAGATCAGAGATTGCAAACTAAAGTTGGAAAAGAAAACTAGGAAAATATCCGAGTATATAATAGTGTAAAACAAAGGGGTGTAACATATAAATACATGCAGTTGAGACCGTCTTCAACAGTGGGCGTGCTGAGGCTGGAACGCACCCGTTGAAGGTTTGGTTTGTTGCCGGCGTTTTCATCTCGGTTTGTTGGTGGGCAAGTCGAGAGCATCGGTGTGTTGGGTTTATTATTATTATTATTATTATTATTATTATTATTATTATTATTATTATATGGAGTAGCATTCAAATACATCTTTAAAATACAAACAAGTCTTGTAATTGATTCTTTTTGTAGACCTTTTTTTTCTCCCATGTTCTTATTATCTCAAATAACTTTTCCTATTTTACCCTTATGATTATATTTAAAAGTAAAAAAACTTTCTAATTATCACAACCATTGATCTAAATAGTCTATGGACCAAATATATCCTCACTTTTTTTTTATATATATACTTTAAAGGGGTGTGTTTGATTGGTTTTCTATATACATGTGTGTGTATGGAATACAGAGTATACTGGTGTACAACACTAAGATAGGGATTGGTTTACTTACTAACTGTCGGGTAATGAGTTTTTCCACGGGTAATCGGGACCTGTTAATAATAAATCTCATTCTCCCACTAAAAATAATTAATTATGAAGCCTCATCAAAAGTCACAGTTAGAAATACATTAGATGGGATTATGACCGATCAAAACTAACAAACCCTTTTCAAATGACCCATATATGAAAAGCATGATGCGCGAACATATAAACGTGCACAAAATGGCTTCAACTCTCCAATACAATAGTTACAGTGACTCAGTGAGTATGTTGGAGACATGAAGGAAGATAAATTTACCATCATGATTAGGATGCAAAGTTACCAATTTACCATCATGGTTAGGATCGGGGTCTTAAAGTATTGTATGGGTAATATATATACGGGTTTGGGACGGGTTTCGGGTATGCGGGTTTTTATCTAAATCCGTCCATGGATCCGAACCCGTAAAAAAATTTAAAACCATTCCCATGCCCGGCCCCAGACCCGTGGACCCAGAACCAAACCCGACCCAAAATTAATGTATTTTGTATATTTATTTTAATTAATGTATTTTGTATATTTATTTTTATTTTTGTTAATGAAATGTGTTTTTTATTTAATATTATATGTTTTTAATTTAAAATTAAATTATGATATGATAGGAGCAAACTGAGATTTAAAATTGAACCATTGAAAGTAAATAGTGTTTGGTGTACTCCCTTATCATGGCACAGGCAAAGCGAGAATAGACAAGGGGAAACATTGAAAATTGTCTCATTATGTCAGAAAATAACCCATATTTGCAAGGCAATTAAGAGGTAACCCGTTTTAACCTAGTTTTACAAAAGATATCGTGGTGACGGGAATAGGTTAAGTAGCCCAAATTGGTGTACATGTGTTTTACATAAGCCATCTCCAATAGCAACATCAATATGTCCAAGCATCCTGGCTAACTCAGCAACAAGTCAGCAAATTATTCCAGCACACTAAACCAACACACATAACTTATTTTGTCTCCAACGCAACATACTGAAACTTAATTTGCCCGTGTCACATCATCATTTATATTAAATTAAAAAACATTATATTTACATATAAATACACACATATGCTTAAAAAAATATAAAAAAATAATTAAAAAAATTGGAATGACCCACATATACAAAATGCCTTCGATATGTTTGGGGAGCATTTTAAAAGAGCATAATGGTAGCATACTGACCATTGGATATGGCCTAAGTTTTATTGAGCAAACAATGTACCATCAATTAGAGATCAGACTCACCCATAGGCTAATGAAAAGCAGCTATGCAGGCTGAATTGCTGTCATTACAGAAGATTTTGGTGAAACCTGAAGGCTAAAGTGCTCACAATCATACGATTACGTTAAGAACCCGGCATAATAGAACGTTTTAAGTGATCTTTATAAAAACATGTTAAATCAAATGCTACTAGTAATCACCAAAAAAGCAGTTTCTAGTTTTTTTGGTCATTTGATTTGTGAAGGAAAAAAGATCAGGCTGAAGACGACATATATTATCTACCGATATGATCGTCAACTAAGATTCAAGAAAGTACAATAAGAATCACATTCCCGGAGTAGCATTACAGGGAAAGAACAAACTTTACAGCCAAGGATATCAACAAACAAAATCTGAGGTTTGAATATCCACAAGAACCTACTATAAGCTTAACTTTCCACTGCCATCACAGGATTTACAAGATCGAGCTGACAAGCATTTCGTGCAGTAACTCCATTTCTTCGGTAGCCTGTCAAAAGATTTTGTAAATTTTAGTATGAAACCAATCAACCATGTTTTGGTATGCAAAACAAAAATTGAATTAAGTACCCTGCCGTGTATCTAGTAGCCATATTCTTCGCATTCAATCTGGCTTTCTCGGCACTTCCATCTGACATTCTTTTGAGCACAAATCCTTCACCTTTGCATTCAGGACATATCCCTGAACCACCACAATCGTCACAAGTTCTTGTTGGAACAGACTGGTTTAGATAAACTGGAATTAGAACAATAATGCAACTCACCACTACAGAAAAGGGCCTATTTTATATCTATGAGATGCATATAATTACATATACCTGGGCTGTCTCTATAGACTTGGTTCTCCTAGCCAAAAGGGTGGCAGCTGCACCCACAACTGTGGCGGCAACTGCGACAGAAGCAGCTGTTTCCGGTAATCCATGTGGTATTAAAATTTCTTTTGGCTTTGCAGGATATGAGACGTAAGAACTTCTATGGAACATGGTATAGTCTTTAAACTTCAATTCCTTTGCTGTTTCATAACACCACAGGTAAAAACCAGATATGATGTCTGCAGGTAATATGACTAATGGGCAAACAAATAAAATTCATAAAACTATTAACACGAACTTAGGTCTTGCTTGTTTGTTAATGTTGGTAAGTTGTCCGTTCACATTCGTTTGTCTTTTTGTTCGTTTATATCCCCCTGGTATAGTTTAAATACTTATTAAACTAGTAATACTTAAGGAATGAACACAAACATACATGAAAACAAACATTTTAAACACAGTACTTCATGTATGTTTGTTTTTGTTCGTTTGTTTCCTTTCTAAATGTACGAATATGAAAAAGGTTATTTTCTTAACAAACAAATATCCATTCGTTTAATGTTGGTGTTTGCTCGTTTCGTTTACATCCCTGCCCTTTCTCTTTTTTCTATTCCCTTTCTTTTCGTATATCAGATTTTGTTATTAAATCTGGCAAGCATATTCCATATACCATCACACAACCCCACAAAAAAAATGTTATTCTTTGTGTTGACTTACAAACTTACTCACCCCCTGCACCCTTTCAGGAGTCCAAATCTCATATTAGTATTGTGTTGCTATCATGTTAGACAAATCTCATATAAAGCAACTATTTTTATATCGAGAAGGAGTTTCTTGGTTCGAATATTACTAAAACCTCCACATTCAAAATTATTTTATAAGTATAACAATCTTCCTAAAGTCAAAAGCTTTCGAGAAAACGACACAATGCCAAAGGCTCCTCAGCTTCACAGAGAGTCCATTAAGCGAGTGTAAAAGGATCTAGAGCATAATTTTGACTTAAAACCAGTGTCTATTTCTAGATGACAATTACTTTGTCTAAGAAGGACCTCCTAATATCAATACTTGGTAACACCCCTGGATGCAAGCGAATTATCGAACCAATAGTTACTACTACACTATGTGCTAAAGAATTTTGATCCTCGAGATAACTATTGATACATATTCTACAAACAAGCTCCTTTTTTACTCGAACAAGTAAACCATCCAGTCATAAACTTATGATGAACAATCTTTCACTCAAGAAAGCCACCCTGACCCCAAAAATCTTACAGTTTTACATAAAAGCTAGGTTAAATCTCATCAACAACCTTATAACAAACAACAAAGGATAAGAATGAATCATAATTCCTTAATTAAATCACATATATCCAAAGTTATATAACTTTTAAAGACAAAGTATAGTTACAGAACAGGAGTACAAGAAGCTAATAAGGATTTAATATGCAGCATATAAATTCCAAACTTATAAAACAAATTGAGAGTAATTTGTGAAAAGAAAATGGGTTTATTTATGATGTTATTACCATTTGATAATGAAGTAACAGGAATAATGATAGTCTGCAAAGAAAGCTCCATTTTTTATGTGGTGTTCTTCTTGTGTAAATATCTTAACATATAGATTTCTGTCATCCTGTAGTTCTGTATCAGAGTATCACTTATCCAGTTATCCTTCCTACATAATAAAATCTTTTGCATTGGTGTGAAGTGACATGTATACCCTTTTTATGACCAAATGACAAAATATTCTTGTATCTTGATAAAAAGTTTATAGGAGATTTATCCTTGATGTTTAAAGTGCAAATGAAAGTTTTCTTGTGTGTGTGTGTGAGAAAGATTAAAATTCTGGGTTGTGTTTAGTTATAGAAAACTTTTTCAAAATTATTTTTTATTTTCATTTTTCAAGAAAATAAAAAGGGTATTTTTATCTTTAAAAACTCTGAAACGTGTTTAGCTTCAAATTTTCAAAACAAAAAGAGTTTGAGACTTTGAACCTATAAAGTGGAATTTTTTTAGAAAACTATAAATAAGAGTTTTCCAAAGAGGAAGTTATAAGTTTGAAATTTTGAATTTTATATTTTCAGTGAAAATTATTTTTAAAAACTCAAACACGTTTTTAATTTATCATGTTTTTCCTTCTAAAAAACACACCCTTAATATTTTTTTAATAACTAAACACACCCTTAATATTTAAACGTAGCCACATATGTTATCTCGGTCGAAGACAGTAAAAATACTTGTAACATAAAGTTCGATCTAGTACATTTAATCTCACACACACACACACAAAAATTACACTAATAAAACCATGTGGCTTTGGAGAGAAGGATTAAAAAAGGCGTAAAAAAAACACCATGTGATTGGAAAGGTTTAACATTAAGAAGGATGATGTCTTTATACCTAACTTTACTCATTAATATATCTTTGAAATTCAGATGCCTCAAATCGTCAAATAAATAAATAAATAAAATTTGGGTTTTGCTAGGGCTGTCATTAGGGCTGTCATTAATATGCATAAAATATTTGTACTTTTACCATAAAATTCAGGGGGTGGACTTTTGATATGGAAAGTACAAGTTTTTTATGCA
>JAOEHQ010048694.1:0-10071 GCA_025447715.1 Asclepias incarnata
TCATGATCCAATGGTCTAGATCTTGTCTTATTTGTTTTATGTTAAGTTTTGTTTTACAATAACCAACCCCTATATATATATATGGGAGGTTAAGTTAGGAAGTTGCTTAATGTGCGAAGAATAGGAAGTACTTACAGTCACTAATCACATAATTATTAATTTTGCGCGGGGGACTAAATTGTAAAATTTATTAAATATTTTGGGCGGAGGGACTAAACTGTAAAAAAAACCTTAAGAAACCTGCAAAAAAAACCCTTAAACCATCCTTTCAACCAAAATTCAACACAAAAAAAAAAAAAAAAAAAAAAATCCCTTTCAATAACCACCCTAAAAAGTCCCTAAAAAATTAAATGAAAAAAGGGAGTTTGAACAGGACAAGACACGTGTGTGGCCGAAAACACTTTTTAAATTTCGCATAATATGAAACTTCGCATAGGAACCCGGTACTATATATATATATATATATATATATATGTATATATATTAATAGGGGTTGCTTATTGTAAAACAAGTATTAAAGTAAAACAAATAAAATAAAATCTTGACCATTGGATCATGATAAAACTGATGCACGAATAATCGAATATTCATAGAGCACAAATATATACAATGATGCACAAAGATTTTCATGATGCACAATGATATTTAGTTAACAAAATAGGATTATTTTATTTGTTTTACCTTTAAAACTTGTTTTATTTTAACCAGAACCTATATATATATATATATATAATAAAGTTATATTGTTAGATCGAAGTAATAGTTAGTTTTTGTCTTGTTTTAATTGTAAGATTGTGTTTTTTATTTCTGTTAGAAATGTCAAAGGGCCCTTTGATTGAATATTTGAGTTGTCAAAGTATTTTAACTAGTGGGTATAAATATCTCAACAGTTACACTCTATGATTACATAATAGAATGTTATCTTTTTAGGTGAACACACTCCACATCTTTTGTTCCTCTTGTGCCTGTAGCCCAACAGCAATCGTTAGGCCCATGTGTCATATTTTCTGATTCAAAGATATTAAATTTAGGGCAGATTTCACCATTCACCAATTGTGGAAACTATCTGTCACTTATTCACCCATGTAAAATGTAGCCTTAAAGATGTGTGTCTAAAATAACATACGAGACACGTGTCAAAATCAAAGGTAAAGATAAGGAAATAGAACGCTGGTAAGACATGCGCTATAAAAAATTAAAATGTATAGAATAAATAAATTTTTAGGCATACGAATAAGCCAGATGTATCATTATTCTAAAGCATACATATATATATATATACATTTTAATAAAGAGTGAAAGAATGAGGTTGACTGATTATCGTAAAATAACTAGACTAGGACAAATTGACCCGATGTGGAGGGAAGTAGGTGATGATTAGACTAAAATGGCAACAGACAAACGTAGGTCCGGTCTTGATGGGAAATTACAGAAGAGTGAGGACCATAAGAGAACAAGGTGTGTGCACCATCCGTCAATCATCTACAATTGTATAGAATATAACTTGTATTATATTAGATTTATGTGGCAAAAGAGAGGGATTCAACATTGGTTTGCTCTTTTAAGGCAAGAACCAAAGATGTAGATATTTTTATTCTTTCGGTTTTGGTTGTCTTGCAATGATAGTCTAGTGATGGGAGATATGCAACATAAAAGCGAAAATCATGAGTTCAAATCTCGGTCCCACTATAATGTTAAACGATTTACCTTTTTTATGTTGCTCTTAGGACCAATCAACAAAAGATCGATAATGAGTAGGTTATTAGTTTTCCAGTTTTGGTTGCAAGTTGAAACTATCAATCAGAGCATTCGCACTTGTTTCTCACCTCATTGAACTGAAACGAAACAAAGAATGTTTTCATGGTAAAGAAAATCAAACATGTTGTCATTCACTGATTTGGTTCTGTGGTTTTTAAGCAAGTTTGCTCTCTTTTTTTAATCATAAATTAATCAAAAAAATAAATAAATCAAAATGCATCTGATTTGATACAATATAATATAATGATAACAATACTTGGGCATTGAATGGGAGCGGAAATATAATTGATATAAAAATGATATTTTCAAACATAAACTTTTTCTAAACAACTAATTTGATTTTGATAGTTAAGCTACACCAAACTTCATAATGTATACAAAATTTTTCAACGAAATACCAATAATTACGAACGTTGTTTCAATAACCATTTCAACAAAATAAAAGGTTGGTATTAGAAAAAACCAAAGAGATGCCATTCTAACACTAGAAAATAATTTAAATACACTATTAACAAAATTATTTAGCTATACCATTATTAGATTATTTAGATAAGCGGGGCATTTGCATATCTTCCCAACTTAAAAAGCATAATTGCATATTTCTTCGAATCGTACCTTGATTATTATTTTTAAGCATTGAAAACTTGTACTTTGAGAAAAAGATGTAATTATTCTTTTTAAGTTGGGAATATTCACAATTCATATACAAAACACAAGTATTTAAACCATACTATTAATAAACTATTATTTAGAGATGCTACTAAAATAAAATGATGTATCATCTAGCATATGATTTTCTTCTTTTATCTGAAATATATTAGAGTGCTCATTTTAAACCATGATTATGTTATACGATCGTTTCAGACTTTCAGCACGACTACTTTCGATGCTCTTACAAAATCCAGAGACCCACAAAATACGAGCAGACACGACTTTCTTTTAAGATAAAAAGGCAGAACTATGCATTTGTTGAACCTTCATAAGGCTTTCTAGTAGTAGATAACATCACTCGAAATATGGGCACAAATTGGATTTTGGAGCAATTGACAATAAACCAAGATCCAACTAATAAACATGAACTTCAAAATCCAAAACAAGTCTAAAGTTACAACGCATGCATGCATGCATTCTTAGGGAAGTTAACCCAGAAATTTACATTCGAATTTTGGTTACAACTCTTCTAAGTTTTCTAATTCATATAAATGTAACTGCTTAATGGCGCACAAATTAACAAAGTCCAACTGCAGAGGAATAATAGATTCATGAAGGAGCATCCCCATCCATCATATCTTCTTCCTTTATGTTGTCCCTTGCATGATCCCTGAAAGCGGCACACAAAACATCAAGGGATAGAATTACACGGCATACTTTACTATTTATGTCAGACAAATTACCACTAACATTCATGTTTATTGTTTCACACTTACACCATGCTTCTCATTGTGGTGTGTATCAAAGAACTCATTATGATTCAAAGCTGGCAGTAGGTTCGTTTGAGTCTAAAGTATTTACAACACCCGAGTCATCTTAAAATCAATGTTTATATTTGTAAGGGGCAAGATGTGGAGGTAAGTCGGATCCGGGCAAGATGTGGAGGTAAGTCGGATCCGGGTAAGATGTGAAAACAAGTCATTTTGGTACCGATCAGATCAAGTTGGGTTTAACCCTAACACTTTTTGTCCAACAATATGATCTTTTATTTAAACAATTAGTGTCAAATATGACTACAAAAAATAACATTTTACCCAATTATGTTTTAGGAAGTTTTATGCACTAAAAGTACACTTTGGGCGACTTTTAGCTCATTTGACCTATTTATGCTCTAATATATTTGTGTGACATGTTAAAGATGAGACGTAACCCTAATCTACTGATTCGTGAATACGCGGTTGAAATTGCCACAACAACTCGATATGCTAGTGGTAAAATCCGTCCGTTGCAGGTTTATATATCAAGAATGGATTCTTAAAGCACAATTTGGGTTTTTATTCAAAATTAAAGAGTGAATATAAACACGTTTGAAACTACCTTGTGATATTATGATTAGCATTAAAGCTTTGACGTCGAGGTTTTTCTTCTTCATCAACATCAGAATCATATTCCTGGCCACTCCATATGCGTGGTTTTGGCCGTTTTTCCATTGGCTCCTCTGCCTATTTAATTAGAAAAACAATGCATATTAAATAAACAAGTGATACACATGTGAATATTAGAGATGGCAAAACAGACAAGTCAAGCAGGGTGGATAACGAGGTAAAACAGGCTCAGATCAAAAGGAGCCATTATAAGTGTGGGTCCAAATAGGTAGGACGGACTGGGCTGACAGGCAGACAAATTTTCTGTCCTTTTTTTTGAGTTCTTAAATATATTAATGCGCAACATATGATTATAAAAACTGATTGCTGCAACAAAAAAATATCAAACTTTCTTCAGCAAAATGATTTAGGAGGTTTATACGCATTTGAATACACTTCAAATGACTTGCAGCCTGTTTGACCTATTCGATCCATTTGGCCCATTTCCTTCTTAGTTAAATCATGTAACTTAACCCGTTTGACCTGTTAGATCAAACATAACTCAAATGGATTCCTTCACAAGTAAATTGGTCAAAATTCCGCCTCTAGCTATCATATCCCAGAACATGTAGGTGTACTTGCCTCTTCCGGGACTTCTGTGACAGGTGGTGTTATCTGAAATGGCACACTAGGAGAATGAGGTAATCTGGACAGTTGCTCCAGCAGCATGTTCCTGTGATATTAGGAAAGTTTATGTCAAGATAGATTTTAGAAAGAGGCATGAACAATCGTGCTGATGTTTTCATTAAATCATATTGATCAAAAATGTCCCATGAAAAATGCAAACTTTACTTTTTGGTGTCCCATGAAAATTGCAATGTTGTTACCATTTAGTATGGTTTTACAACTAAAGGAAGCAATGATTTGGCCTGGAACCACGGGATTCTCTTACACAAAGGTATTCAAGATTAAGGCAAAACTAACATTTCTTTGGAACTATCTGCTTGGTCTTTAAAGTGTCATTATTATCTGATGCAGAAAGTATACGAAAGATCATATAGTAGAAGAGAGTATACTAAAATGGCTTCAGAATATCTGTCATTTGTAAATTAACTACCGAAGATCTTTTACACCCAAATTAGCTGGACATGCTAATTTCTGAAAACGAGATGCAAACTATGACATTTTCAATCACTTGTTTCAAGATAATACGATATACCATGATATACCAAAGAAGTTTTGCATATATAGGAATGCATGGAAGGATATTATTGAAATCCCAAACAGGGTTCGCCTGCATATTATTAATATGAAGTTTCACCTGTTAACCTATAATAATGATTTTGGACAGAAGATTTATGTGGTTGTGAATGTGAATGTTGAAGCTATTTATTCTTGACTATGTAATTTACAAGTAAAGTCAAATTACAAATGGTAAAAAAGCAGTAGCTCTGATTCTGGGAATGAAGGCCTAACAAGGACATCATTTAAGCGGGAAGCTTGTAAAACCCTATCCCGCATAGTTAGAGAGTGAAAGGTCATACATCACATAAGACTTCAGGTGTGGCCATGTGGGCTACTAGTAATTTCCGCTAGGCTAAAACTTTTGAAGCATGGGTGAGCCAGCCGACGTCTCGAATGTCAACCATTCTATCTTTTTCATATTAGTCTGTTTTCAGTTAGTTTTTATTCTATTTATCGAGCCGGTTCTTGTCACTTTGAGACACCATTACATATTGGGCACCTCCTACACTTTCCGTTGAAACAAGTTGAATCAAAATAACTTGGAAGGTAAACCAAAACCTCAAATGTGGTTCAATCTTTATTATAATTCACTTTCAAGTTGTCATCTATAATAAATTCCTTGAAAATTTCAAGTATCATGTTTGACTCCAAAAAACTGAAAAAGCACATACAGAATGTTCAATGATCATGTAGCATCTAGGAAACCATTTTCTAACATACATATAGGGAGTATTGGAGTAATTAGATGCATTCATACCAAACCAGACACCAATACACACATATTTCCTGATAAAAAAAACTACTAGGCTCATAGGCTAATCAGCACAATGATCTATCATTTGTAATTTGAGCTCAATACAGAATACAAAAAAAAAGGAACGTGATCAAGCGTAAGGTCTCACCTGATTTTCTCCAAGTCTTTTGGAGTGTTTTGGTTTTCAAGGGGACTTGGCTCAACATGAAGAGTGTAATCTGGTCCAAAATACTCATAATACTCATTGTACGGCAGCTTATTATCAGGTTCAACCCCAACTGCAACTGCTGTCTACAAATTTTGAAGAAATTAAATATAATCATCAGCATCCCCCGTTTCCTTATAAAGTAATTGCATGATATAGCAACCAACCATCATGTTGCTGCTAGTGTAAAAAAGCAATTATGACTTTGAAAAATAAAAATAAAAAGCTCTTAGTTATGTAGGTAACTCGTAACTGATCACTGACCAATCAAGTATGTCACTGAACAATCATTTTGATGTCAACCACTTTAGTCTAGCGAACTAGATAGCAAAAAATAGTGAAAAAAATTCCAGTCGGTTACCTAAATTAGTAACAAAGTGGTGACAGACTGACAGGTTGCTATACCATGCAATTAGCCCATAATTTATATAGTGTGGGAAAAGAGAGAGACCTCGTAACACCAGCACCGGGCCACATTGCGAATTGTATAACCTCCACCACCTAGAACCATGAGAGGAACATTAAATGATCTAAGATACCTAAGACAATCGGCGTGACCTTTCACAGACAAATTGAAGCATCCTAATCTATCACCAGCTAATGAATCGGCTCCACACTGAAGAACCACAGCATCAGGCTGATAAACTTCCATAACTTTGTGAATAATCGGTCTAAATAGACTGCGGAAGCTATCGTCATCCATCCCGTCATTCAGAGGAACATTTAGAGCATAATACTTCCCTTGATTTGCCCCAATGTCTTTAATATGCCCCGTCCCAGGGAAAAAATCGCCAAATTTATGAAAAGAAACTGTCATCACCCTGTCAGTAGTGAAGAAAGCTTCTTCAACCCCATCTCCATGGTGAATGTCAATATCTACATATAACACCCGCTGCATAATAACACGCTTAGGTAAGTTAAACAATGACTACCATATACATGAAACAAATTATAAGTGTAGCTTTTGATACATACCAAAATTAAGTTTTCATTTTTTAAACCGGTGTCGCATGATAGAACAACTTTGTCTTTTACTAATTTTAACAGCCACTTCTATGTTACAATAGCATAAAAAAGTACAAGCCTTAGGAGGGGTCCAGGTGTCTGGGATTGCGTTTGCAGAACATACTTTGTGTCTTTGCATTTGAAAAACATTGTTTTCATAAAGCGGGTCTTAACTTATTTCTTAGATGAATACTTTTTTTAATATGATTTGTCAAGCACTATTTTCTGCTTACTTACATCTTGCAAATGCCTACAACAGATAATAATCACAAACACCCAAACTAATATTACTTATGCATCCTCATGCCACCCTAACTTTTATTTCTTGCAAATGTAATCATCCCCTCTACTCGTTCATGCCATGGACGAGTCAAACACCATTAGGTGGGACTCTTCCTTGGTCCATCCTTGGCTCACTCGTCTCTGCATGGACAAGTCTATTTATTGGGGGTGTGTGGGCTGTTTAAGGGATTAGTGGTATAAATGGTGGGTCCTAAACTAGTCCGTGCATTGGGGATGTTTTAGGGGATTAGTCTTTGATTAGTCCTTGTCTGATGTGACGTTGACAGGGACTAGTTCTTCTGAAGGATGAATCTGGCATAGTGGAGCCTCTAACAGGCGTTTCAACACGTTTTCAACACAATTGACCCTTGGTCGCTTTTAATATATGAATAAACTTACCCACATGTGAATCAGCACCTAACTTAAAAATTCTCACAGTTCTTAACCTTTTCGTGTTTCCCGTTTAACACCCACCCAAACACACACACAGATAAACATATAGACAAACATAGTAATAGCAAACTACAAAAATATAACATATATACCCTATGGACTTTAAGCAGCTCAAGAATCCCCAGGACAATATCATTAACATAACAAAACCCAGAGGCTTCGCTTTTCTTAGCATGATGCAATCCACCGGCCCAATTAATCGCGATATCGGCATCCTGTCTATTCAACTTAACAGCCGCACCAATCGACCCACCAGCTGACGCCTGACAAAACTCAAAAATACCATCAAAAACAGGACAATCTTCACCTACATTAAACCTTTTTAAATGTCTACTATGTGTATGGTCAACTAACGTATCGGGTTGGACCGAAGCCAAGAAATCGACATAGTCATCTGAATGAAACTTTCTTATATCTTCTGGTCCTGCCGGAAATGGACGGACGATTTCCATACGACGGTGGAGAGAATAATGGACTATTAGATTGTGGGCCATACGGATTCTGTGGGGTTTCATTGGGTGGCCTTGGCCATAATAGTAGTCGCCAATTGAGGGCTCGTAGAAGTACGTTACGCGGCGTTTCTTGCCGTCGGGGCCAGAGGGGAGTGATGCTCCGGTGACGGAAGATGATTCGACCATTGTGCGGGTTTTGGTGGTTTCGGTGGTGGGTAAATACGATTTTATAAAACTAGGTTTTGTGTATAAAAACTACTTTGGGGTTTTATTAGGAGTATAATTTTTTTTTATTATTTTTATTTTTTTTGGGGTTATTAATGTGGTGGTGTTATGTAATTTTGTTTAATAAATATTTGTTTTTTTGTTTAAGAAAATAGAATGAAATATTATTAAGAGTTAACGACATAAATGGTCCCTGTGATTTGTCCAAAAATCACGTCTCGTCCATGTGCTTCAAAAACCTCACTGGTGGTCCTTAAAATAAAATAATGTTCGCGTTTGGTCCTATGGTCTGACGGACGTTAACTCCCATCCGTTAAAACCCCCACGTAACTCCCACGTGAGGGTATTTTGGTACTTTCCAAGGCATAAAGGACCAAACTTTATCGTTTTCGAATTAATAATACATTTAACTATATTTATCTAACATCATCATCTTCATCAACAACACCACACCAGATCTAAACTATTCCAAACCACTTTTATTTACTTCACCTTTTAATCCAAAACAACAACAAAACATTCATGCTTCATTTCTCAAACTCCCCACAAAAACTTACTTATTCTTTGTTCTTCTGGCACTACTGGTGCTAGTAAAGGTGTAGTATTGACTCACAAAAATTTGATTGTCGGGGTTGAGCTATTTGTTCGATTTGAAGCTTCACAATACGGAAACAATCATGAAAAGAGCATTTATTTGGTTGTTATACCCATGTTTCATATCTATGGCCTGACACTTTTCACTTTGGGGATCTTGTCCCTTGGTTCATCTATTTGTTGTGATGAAAAAATTCGACCAGAATGAGATGGTAAGAGCCATCAGTAGATACGGTATCACTCGATTTCCAAGAAAATTTCTTTTTTTTTTAGAACGACAATATAATAATAAAAAACGATATCCAACAAAGTACTAGATATCGAAAGAGTACAAAGATAAGAAAGAAAATACAATTACAATTACATTATCTAGATCCGAACATCCACAAGATCATAGATACTTCTTGGAGTTTAAACTGCGAGGATAAACAAAAGGGATCAAAAAACTCGTACCAATTACGATAAACGAGGTACGAGAAAAACCCCCACCAAACGGAGGCCGAGCCACTGGTTTTCACTCCGCGGTGTTTTTGATGTTATCCCATATAAACCCCAAGGGACCAATATCGACCATCACACCAGAAGCGGACATTGCATCCAAGACATCCACGAAATCTTGTTCTTTTTGCACTTGCTCGAATACCACACATAAGACTGGGCAATGATAGAATCGACTAAATACTCCTTACCATGAGGCCGAGAATTGAAAAGTTTCCCATTACGATAACGCCATATCAACCATAAAGCAGTGAAAATGATAGCTTCAACCATTTTCCGTTATCAGATGTCAATCTCGTGTTCTCAATGAATCGGATAAGAGCCGTCAGTAGATGCCAAGAAAATGTCTAGAATCGAGTTTTATGTCGTCGTCTACCTTTCATTATACCAGGTCCACGTAAGAGCCATCAGTAGATTATCACTCGATTCTAGACATTTTCTGAATCATCGTCTAGATGGTGATGACGGAGATGGGGTGGCTGGCGGTTCGGGGTTTTGGCAGGAAAACCTGTAGGAATATGATCACGTAAAATAAACGTATGTCCGGAAAGTATTTAAGCCTACGGGGTCACACGTCTCGACACA
>JAOEHQ010048695.1:0-10071 GCA_025447715.1 Asclepias incarnata
ACCCCCAGGCTCGAACCTGAGACCTGTGGTAACCTCACCCCCGGGGCTCCACATAGTGGATGATTAGAAAGCCCCTGGCCAACTCACCTATGTCAAGTGTCAACACATTTATTTCTAGTTTTTTTGATAATGACGAGATACAACATTTCTCATTTATTTTTAAAAAAAAAAAAAAACCCTTATTAGCAAATTTATACTGACATTCCTCATACTCATATCAAGGTCTCCGAATCTAACAAGATTGAATTATTATCAAGTATTTAATTTACGGGGAATAAAATATCATATGTGATTAATGTAATCATGAGTTTAGGGGGGATGCTTAAATCTCCAAGATAACCAAAATATAATAGGAACGTGCATGATATAATGATATGATTATGATTAAAAGTTGTTAAAAATTAGTTTTATAACATTACTTGTTTCCCTCTAGGTAAACATCTTAGGGGTGACCATGAAAAGTTTTTGAAAACGGTCACATAAATACATATCCGGTTAGACCAGGTTCGTTTGAGCCAAAGACTCGCCCTTCCCGAGGTAAACCATTCATTTACCCCTATTACATTGATAATAACTTTCAACTTATATCTAAGCACAACAAAATATATTTCAAAACAATTTTTATAGAAAATCAACATTAATATAAGTTCATGTGTATCCAGATCAATCTGGGTAAAGAGTTATAATATTTTAGATAACTACATATATAGAATGAAACTGTATTTAACAGAAGGTCGAGGATTAATAATCTCAAAGACTCTGGTGTAAGCTTAATGATATTTTCTAATACCGTGTCCTAAACTTAATAAGATACCAACATTACCAACAAATTTGATGATCACATTTAGAATTGCAATTCAAAACCGACCAATAATGATCAAATTAACAACAATTTATGTAAACATTTGATCGAATGTAGACGTGTTATGATTTGTAAAACTAGGAATTATTATGACTTCTGTGGAAACCTCCTCCCTTGTGCAATGTACTCTTTGGCAATGGCCATGGCCCAACTTCTTGGGTTTTTTAATGCAATGCCTTGCTTATCAGGGAAAAAATGGAGCCTCAAGGAAGCAGCAAGATAGAAAGAAAGGAAAGAAACAGTCTATGATAATCTCTGCAAAGACTATATCATTTGACCATGGGGATTAATGTCAATGCTACCAAGTTCAAATCACACACTCCATTTGGCTGTCACAAACCGGTTCATTATCTTAAATCGCAGGTCGGTAGAGTTTCACGGTTTCACAATTATACAAATCATCCAGCAGGGGTGTCTCGGGTCCCTTAAGATGCCCCTGCCAGCCAGTCTGGGATTAGACTCCTCAGGGTCATTACCTCTTGGTGGGAGAGACCGGAAACTCCAAATGTTCATGGGTCAACCCTTGTCCCTTTGACATTTTAATAACTTAGTGCGAGGTGATTGCCAATTTTATCAATTTCTTTGCCATCAAATCTTTTGTGACGCCACATATGCACGTGAATTGTTTTTGCTTTTTTTTTACGCAGACTTGAGTCGATTATACGACCAATTATCGATTTGATGAATTCAAATAAACTAAGATTCAAATTCAAATTCTGTGATATGTTCAGATCCAAAGATCCTTTTTAAGTTTCTTCTCTTAACTTTGTTTTGCCTAACAAATGAAATTATATACATTTCAACGACAACAGATGATGAGAAATGGATGAAATACACTCTGGAGTTAAGTCACAATCACTCCCATATTGTAGGAGTCGTTACACAATAACACAAAATTCGTAATTCAGCTTATCCTGTGTTTAATGGCGGGGATTAAACATAATGTGTCGATATAGAGAAGATAGAAACATGGTGTAATAAACAAGTGGCTGTATGTGTTTGATGTTACCAGATTTCTGTTGCAAGCTCAAGTGTTCAAGTTCGCTGTTCCTGCTGGGTTCGGGTTTGTTTGCATTCTCAATATGCAGTGTCAAAATTACGATGATTATTACTTGGTATTCAAGACAGTAAGTTAAATTATGATGTACATACATCTCCTCTTCCATGAATGTAACTTTAATCAGATGTTACATTTTTATATGCCGCTGTACCTTGTAGTTCAAGCAAGTAATTTCGGTTTCTACCAACCAAACGCCCCCTAAAGGTAAGTTCTTAGTCAAGTAAGTTGAACCGGAGCTACTTTCTCTTGGTATATTTCGGATTCTTATTCCTACCCGTCAACGAATAGATATCACAAAACCAACTATGAACCTAAATATGTAAAAATTGGTTATTCATCCAACTGTTAATGAACGAAATCCAATTGCAAAACGTCGGTCTAAATTCAAAGAAGCACGAGCTGAGGTAATCACAAAACCAAGAAAGATTTTTATTGCTAATCACCTTCCACCGTTAAGCTATATGAAACAACAATTATAATCATAGATGGTACAAGATATAAAAATACAAGTGTATACACACGCTAACCTCCGAGTTGTCCACGAACAAAAACTCAAGGGATGTTACATTCCTATGAGAAGAACAATCAACAAAAACTCAGATTTCGTTTCGTGATCAATGTATTAATCATTCCCAGTCCTCTAAATCCACTTCATTCTCATCCTCTTCCTTTGGTGGCCTAACAACTATAACCACAGTCCCTAAACTTTCTGTTACACCTTTCTCCTTCAATGTCGATCCTCTTTCAACTTTCAACTCATCTTCACTCAGAATCAGATAAAATCCATCATCAACTTCCACCCCTTTTCGCCCTCTATCCGCCACAACCAAAATTGCTTCCTCCTTATACCATCTATTAACCCTCCAAGGCAATGCCCTCGCGTCAGAAAACGCCACAACCACTCCCCCTCTCTTCAAGTTCATGACAGGTTCCCAAGCTGGCAACACCACCCATTTCTTCCATGCTTTCTCGGCCTCAACAATACCAAAATTCCCTTTACTCCCACATTCCCACGGCGCTTCCTCCACCTCTTTACCCCTATCACCCGAACCACAAACAGGCAAAACCGACACCACGGTAGCCTCAGCAATCTCACCAAGGATCAACCTAACAACCGGAACTTTAACCCCGTCAACAACGCCTCCACCTCTTCCTTGTCCTTCTCCATCTTCATCAGTTCCGTCTAGTTCCTTTAACACCCACGCTTTTGCTTTCTCAGAAACCGCCACATCCAAAGCCTTTTGTAATGCTGTTAATCTCGGCTCAGTTTCCCTATATTCAAGGGCCTGTCTATAATACATAAATGCTAAACAATCAGCAGGAATGGTATAATCAAACCATTCCCAACCGCGGTCTCCGCGTCTACGTGGATAATCTTTAATTGCTCTAGCTAACTCCTCTGCATCACTTGGTTCGAATCTATTCTCAGAAAGATATACAGCAACAGCGGGACGTTGGTTAACACTAACCGTTCTTATCTCATACAACAATTCAGCACCACCCTTATCGAAAAACTCAAGTGTTTGGGCATCAACACCAGCTTGAACTAATGATTCCCTAACTTGGGCAGCGACAACCAGCCGGTTTTGTTCGATACCAGAGATACCAGTGATCTCTTCTATAGTTGGAGGGGTAAAACCTTCTGAAATCAAAGGAGGGATAAGAGGGGCATACTCATACCATTGGCCAAGACGATTAGCGAGTACATCAAGCCGGGCTTCTGTGTCGAGGTTTCTGTATTGGGGTGGAATTGGTGATTGTGATGGTGGTGGTCTAAAAGGTTGGTAAAGTTTTTGAGGTGATTTTGAAGAGGATGATGATGAGGGTTGGATAAGTGTGGCTGAAATGAGTTGTTTCTTGTGGTGGTGTTTGGTTATGGGTTTAATGTGGAAATAGGAATGGGAATGAATTGGAGAAGATAAGAATGGGGAATGGATGAAAGTGGTGGTTGTGGGTTTTGAAGGATTTAGAGTAAAAGAAAGCATTTTGGTATGATGGTTTTGGTATGGAGGGAGGTTGAAGAAAACCTTATCCTGTGTGTGATAGTTTGAGTGTTTATGTATTGTGTATCATCAGAAATATCTCCCAGTTTCATTTGGCCAAGTTGCAGGATCATATTGGCCTTTAAATGTGAAATGACTATATTACCCTCAAGTCAAATGATTTTGATTCTTCTTTTATTTTGTGAAATGATGGCCCAACGACCCTCACATAAAGATTAAAGAGTACTAATAAGAATGGGCCTTCCTAACCCATTAATAACTTTCATTTCTTGCTGAAATTTCCAGGACTCTTCAAGCCTTCAAATTTCAATAATGGCGTTGTCAGTTGTCACAAGACTATATACAAGACCCCAAAGAGGACATACATCATCTACTCACTTCGAACAAAGATCAACAAGAGAGCGGAAATCCCTGTGTTATTTTTCTCTACCTGGCACTTGACAGGCCAAACGGTATATAAATCCACGTGAATCGTTGTAAAACATGATGCTGTAAAAGTAAAATGAATAAGATGAACTATACAAGAAACCAACATTTCATACACATCTTGAAGTTACACTCAATACAATCTCTAATGAAGCACATGAATGCTACACAATCAATGACAACAACGAAAAGAACAAGATTCATACAACAAAGAAAGACGCAGTGGTAGCAAATAAGAACGATTCAACTAATAGCTTGTTGAATTTAATAACATCTACTAGTTTTCATGAGGGGACGTTGAAATGAAACAGCCAGGAGATGACAAAGGCAAAAACCATACAAGCTAGTAAGAAGTTGAGGAACCGATGACCTTGCCAAAATTTTCGTGTATCTGATGTGGTGATGGTAGTCCCCCCAGGTGCGGTAGCAGTTGACATGGCATCATTAGCTTCGTTCCACTGTTCCATTAGTTCAGCCTCGTTTGCACCGGCAACATTTTGTGCAATTGATCCACAAATCTCACATGTTCTGGGGTTTAAGTTGTATCAAGTCAAGTTAGTATACAATTTATCTGAAACAAAAAGAAATCCCTATTTCAAGAAAATAAGGATGTATCAGCAATTATCTTCATATATCAAATGTATATACTCCACCTACTCTGGGGTTAGGACCAGCAACATTGAGGACATCTGATTTTTCTGTAACTAATAGAGTTATTGGAAGCTCAGTAAACCATCTTTCTTGAAATAAGCAAAAAGGAAAACAAATTTAGAATTTAACAATTTTGGATCATGGTTTTCATCATTTACATTTTCAAAATAACTCGTATTTGACTTAGTGAGATACAAACTAAGACATCGTGAAGTTGAGTACAAGAAAATCAAGTACACGATGATGATAATTTCTTGTAGACGACCACATAGTGAGATACACACTTTTGCCTGCCCATTTCATTCTCATCATACACTTCAAGCCAATCTTTCTTAAATTCAACCAAAAAGTAGAGACAGGAATATCAAGAAAAGGAATGAGAAGTGACATTTCTCAAATTAAAGAATAAAAGGTGAAGAATAGAAAAGTAAGCATTTATAGAAACTAAGAAATTGTGTGCTATACACCGATGATTGATTTTAATATGTAAAGTGCTAAATAGCACCTGATGCAAAGAAATTATGTAAAAGCTTTCAAGATTGCGAAACGAACCATCAAAAAGATTGATGGAGGTGAATTTGTCCATGAATCAGAGATCCCAACACTAGTAAAGATGTCGCCTTTAAGGATAATACAGGAATCATACTTCATATCATATGAACAAGTGTACTACACAAGAGTGTTTGAGCTTTTAAAAGTGCTTAGGTTGATTTGAGTCAAAAGGCCACTTGCTGATAACAAAAGAGAAAGCGAAAAGGAAAGGAAGAAAGCAAATTCCAACACGATTAAAAGGAGAATAAACCAGTTCAAAGTTCTGCATACAAATACATACATGGGATTATTGGTTGCCGACTTCTTTTGTAGCCACTAAAATTTAGAATCTTTTTCATTTCATATAAACTGCTTTTGTCAACTTTATTTCTTACATTATTCCCTCTCTAAAGTGTTAACTCCCCTTCTGAAGTATTCACTCTTGTTTTTTTTTTTCATCAAAATTTGTCAGATTTTGCTTGTTAGTTGTTACATTGTACCTAGGCTTCTCCCTTGGCTGCATACCGGTTATAATTACTAACATTTAGCCCTTAATTACCTCAATTATTGAAATGAAATAAAGGTTAAAGTTTTTGGTCAGAAAAAGTCAACTTTGTTATGATATCCAACAACCAAGAACCACCAAATGACAAGAATGCATCCAAAAACAAACACAAGAAAACATAATTTTTTAAGGGAAAATGTTATATACTGTTAACATTACGGTGCTGCACTCACATTAATTTTCACACATGATAAAAAGCCCCCCCTGATTTTAATGTTTGTGAGGGCAACATCACATAACTATATACTGTTAACATTATATAAGTTATCCCCATTTTTTAAACATAAAAGAAAGACCCAAATCAATTTTAAAAGGAATTTGACACTACAAACATATGAATCTTGACTAGTCAACAAAAACTGAATCTTGATATGATATTTTGTTTCTTTTTACCCTTGAAACATAAGTTTTGATCATAAAAGATGGGAAAATGCATATGGGTATGTGAAAAAACTAATAAAAATTGAATCTTGATATAATTATTCCTACTTTCTACCACAGCAACAACAATAATACCCAATCCCGTTGGAGGCTGAGGTATGAAGAGAGTAGAGAGACCGAAGACCTTGGCCAGTTCCCTTGGAATGATAAAAGGAAAAATGCTAATGGGTATATAAAAAGACTAACAAAAATTGAATCTAGATATAAATTTTATTACTTTTTACCCTTGAAACACAAGTTTGGATCATGAAAGAGCAAATGGGTATGTGAAAAAAACAGTCCATATCCCAGCTCCCCATGTTGCACCCATGGTGGGATTGGGTATAGTTGTTGTTGGTGGTATGTGAGAAAAACTAATAAAAATAGGATCTTGGAAAACTAGTTAGGTGAAAACTTACTTATTGCCCTTAATCTTGAACCAAGCTTCAGCACAATGTTTATGAGCAGCAGCTAAATCATCTTTACAAGAACAACCTAACTCAATGGGAATCCCATTCTGAGCACCAAAATCACCATCATCGTCATTTTCATTATCATCATGTGTTAAATCAAGACTTAAATGACAAATTCTACAATCCCTTTGAATTCTTGTCAAATGCACCTCCTTAGTATTACCACTTTCCAGATCCACTACTGAAAAATCTGACACATTTGATTCCCTGCCTTTTTCCACCCCAACAATCTCTGTTGTTGCTATAATACTGTCTTCAGTTGCATCAGATGACCGTGAACCACCGTCTCCGCCACCGCTCCGGCCACCACCGGCTTCCAAATCGAGATGGGGTACTTGTAAAGTTGCCATTTTTGGAGATAAATAGAATAGAAACTGTTTTTCATGAAATGGATTTGAGAAGCTGAGACCATGAATGCTTAAGAGCACTCTTGATCTCTTGTTCTTGAACTTTTTTTTTTTTTGGTTTTTATTCTGAGAAAGATAATAAATAAATCAGGGGATAGCCATGGTTAGGGTTGGGAAGAGAGAAAGCTTGAAAAAACTGAATCTTCTACGTCTATATGTAAGAATTAAATAGTAGTACTGCTATACTATAGCAAACACAGCACAGGAAAGGAGAGGGGGGAAAAAATAAAAAGGATTTAGATATAATAAATTATAATATATTGATTTTGCCTTCTTCAAGTATTTTCTTTTTCCTTTTTCTTCATTTAATATCCACTAAAATATATGATTTGATTTGATTCTCTCATTTTTCAAAACAATTAGATATAGATACTTCCATATTAAAAATTAAGTATTGGGGTCTTAGCCTAGTGGTCATGGAGTTTTTTACTTGTGATTTCTTCCTGGATTGGTGTGAGGAGGCCTTAGCTATGTTATACCTACTAAGACTTGGAGAGCAAATCTTTTAGGGCGTAGCCAGGATTTGATCCTTAGGTGGGCGCACCAAAGTTAAGGGTGTTGGCCAGTTATCCCTTTTGCCTTTTAAAAAAAATATATTAAAAATTAAGTAGTTTATCCATTAATGGAGTCTAAAAAAATAAAACAAAAAGAAAAACAATGATAAATTATCATATGATATTCGGTGAAAGAAGAAAGAAAAACAAATTAGCATTATCACTTATATACATGGCTACTAGGTTTTTTCCATGACTAAATTTTTAATAAATAATTCAACAAAACATCAATATAAAAAAATAATTTTTCAATAAATAATGGATATAACTTTTTGTGAAATTCTTATAACTTAGCAAACTTTCTATTCTTATATGATTTTTAGTTTCGTTTTTATTTTCCTTTATCATTTATAATCAAACTAATAAAAAAACTGTCAATTTTGATTTTGAGGATTAATGGTATGTGATTAGGGTTAAACATTAAGTTAGATAATAATGTTAAGATGGTTAAAAAAAAATGTCAAGGTCATTATGACATGGATGTATAAATGGGATAAATATAGTGAAGAAAAATTATTAGATATTGTCATATATATTTATTTTTCAAGTAAGGAAACAAAAAGACAAAGTAATAAATGGAAAATTTAATTTTTTTTTTTCAACAACAAATTTTATTAAACCAATTTAACAATTACAAGGTGACATCCCAAATTAATAATTAAACAACTATATCTATGTTTGATACCTGGGAACTTCTAGAAAGACAAAGTCTCCTGCCTCTACCTTGGATCATTAGACCAAGAGCTCACTAGCAATTCTTTTGTTTTTAAAATATTTCTTCCAAATATAAGATGATTGCATATGATACATTTCTATTATTTCAAAAAAAAAAAAAAAATTTAGATTACAACTAATCAATTCATAATTCTTTATAATCATTGCTTTTATTTTTCTTTTATTCTAATCTAAAAATTAAAAAAGTGCTTTAAATGTATCCCGTGTATTAATAATGGCGATAATCTAGTTATTTAGGAAAAAAATACGGACGACAAATGGACATAGATTCAATTTTATTTGCCCAAACAGAGAAGACATCATATATAAAATTGAAAAATGTATTGAATCCATTGTAGTTAGGATCTAAATCTAATGATTCAATTTAAACTCGAAGCCAATATTATTTGTTAAGTTGAGGTTTCGTGCCAGCAAGGGTATTGCCCCTTGACCCCACCCCCCACATATTAACCAACATTATTTGGATTCAAGAGATTACATCATAATGTTTACACTTTGTATCTCGGACTCTTTTCCATGTACAAATTAAGTCCTTATATTTCATTAAAATTAACAAAAATGGATTTGACAGCTGTTTCTAATTTATTTATTTATTTATTCCTTAATATTTTATTGAGTTAATTACAAAAATCGTCCCTGTGGTTTGTCAAAAATTACAAGTGTTATCCCTATCTTTCAGGGATGAAAACCATATTTTATGAAAGGTATGAATTAAACCTGCAATTTTTGACAAGCCACAAAGACAATTTTTGTAATTAACTATATTTTATTTGTTGCATAAAGTTGTTGTATAATGTGCATGTATATATCTTTATATATATATATATATAATATACTAGATCGATGTCCGCACGATGTGGCGGAGATGGTGGCGACGGCGACGGTGTGGTGGTGGTGGTGGAGACTAGTGGTGGTGATGGCGGCGAGTAATGTAGGTTATTGAAGTAAAGATAATTGATGTAAAAGGTAATAGTGTAGTTATTTTAGGAGTTAAGAGATAGATGTTGTAAATTAATTCATTAAGGGTATTTTTGATAGACCATGTATTTTAGTTGTTAGGGATGTTGATAAATTAAGATATTTTAGAGAGATCAAAGTTGTAATTTGAGAGCTTTATAATATTTTATATTGGGGAAATAATCCGTAATGCAGATTTGTTAAGAAAAAAGTTTACATTTTGCCTCCTGAAATTTATTAAATGTACATATTGAATCCCCGGTATGTGAGAGGTGCAGTACCTAAGATTGCGTAATGTTGCAGTACAGATGATATACCCTTTTATAATATGTTGGCAGGCTTATAAGGCATCTTCCTATCCTGACGCCGTCATCACCTCGTCTTGACTGCCACATCAGCTTTCTCTCTCCAAGACACACCCAAGAAC
>JAOEHQ010048696.1:0-21019 GCA_025447715.1 Asclepias incarnata
ATGCAGCCCGGGTGTGAGGGAACTCCCCTTTACTTCCGGACAATAAAAAGTTTATATAATTAAACAGATTTATTAAAGTCAATTAGACGGAAGCCCGCGCGATGCGACGATGTGGTAGCGGTGGCGGTGTCGGTGTGGTAATGGCGGCGACGGCGGTGGCGGTAGCAGTGTGGTTATTAATGTAAAAATAATTGATGTAAAGGGGGGTAGTGTAGTTATTTTAAGGGTTGAGGGATGTGTGTTGTAATTAATAGTTATTTTAAGGGTTGGGGGATGTATATTGTAAATAATTTCATTAAGAGTATTATATGTATATTAAGTGGAGATATTTAAAATTAGTTAATAAATGATATGAGTAGTTTGGGAAGTTTAGTAGGCTTTTTTGAGAAAATGAGGAGGGGGTTTCTCCTTTATTAAGGAGTATAGATTGAAGTAAACAAATGTTTCTTTCAATAATAATGTAATTTTTGTTATCCATGTAGTAAGCCAACATCCTTTAACCATTCTGAATGGTTAAGATGATAGAGTTTTATCTTTTTAATTAATAATTGAAGATTCATATTTGTTAATAAAAGTATTCTTAAATTCCTTTAGTATATTAAGGTATGTAAAATTATATAAATGATTCTAATTTTCTCTTAAAAATATTTCCTTTTTGTAGGTGGATGGATCCAACCACCAACTTCCTTTCCTCTTTTTGGAAAATGAAATTTGATACTGATTTGTTAATAAATCATGAATAACTCTCATGATAACATTTTACAAACCCAATTTCGCAACAATAATCTTTCCACATTACCTTTACTAGACCTGTATTCTATTATTAACACATGTCTTACTTTTAGTGACCAAATGAATGGTGGTTATATTTCTTCATTTAGGTATTTGATTAACTCTTCTGTCCTATGTTTAATTAGATGGTTAACCACGGGGAAGATAACGAGCCGAGTCGAATTGAGTTTCGGGAACTTTAGGTTCGGCTTGTTTATTATTTACTCTGTTCTCGAGCTCGTATAAATATTCAAAAATGTGTTCAAGCTCTAGCTCGAATATTTTGTTATTGTTCGAGCTCGATCTCGATCTCGATACTCGTTTATCTTTTTTAGAAATTTTATTTAATTATTTTTCAAGACCTCGAATTCGATAAACTCAACTAATTTTAAGCGTTCATATATTAATAAGAGCAAATGTTTAGCAAAAAGGAATTGATATTGGTACCATTTCTTTTTATGTATGTACCACAATTGTGCATTATAGGCTTGTATAGTCATATGTACAACTTGTATATTATGGTACATCCAGAAAAAATGATGGTACCAATATCATTTCCTTTAGCAAAATGATGGTTGTCCCTTGTGGTTAAAGCTTTATGCATTTAATTTGGAGGTGTTGAGTTTCAATCTGTTTACTAGCATGATATATAAGTAGTATTTTTAATAATGTAATGGAAGACTTGACTAGCTCGCGAAATAGTTAAACGATCTTTCAAACGAGCTGATCCAAAAAGATTTTTTTTTTTTAAGCTCGACTCGTCTAACTAGTCAAGCTCGTTTTTGGATTCGAGTTCGACTCGAGCTCGAAACAGTTAAGCTTGAACTCGATTTAAACAAACTCGAATAACTTGATTTAACTTAAACATGGATTTTTTTTGTCAAAGACTTGTATAGAGATGAGAACATATGAGTCTACTTTTGGTGCCTTTGTTTTTGAAAAGGGGAAAAAGTTAATTCTACGCAAAGAAATTAATTATTGGCAATTAGTATTATTAACACATAAAAATTGTTACATAAATTATTTAATTAGAAAAATGGAACATAAGTTTAAACCAAAAAATGGAACATAAACATTATAATGGATTAAATCAAATATTGTGGATTAAGTTGCTAAAAATATTGTTGCAATGAAAAAAAGTTACGAGTTACATAAAAAAAAAGGTTCAATTGTGCGAATTTTTTAATTGGTTAGAACAACGTTATTATGTTTTGTTTTGTTTATTTTTTTTGACAGATGATTTTCAAATAGAAATAAATCTCCTTACCGTAATTAACTCGACAGCAGATACGTCGGTTGTTTAAGCCGGATTCCATTACGAGTTGGTAATTGACAAACAACTAAAATGGTTGTAATCAACAACTATATTTCTGGTATTGATAAATAATAAATAAAAAATATTCTCATAAATGTATATGATTGTGATTATATTAACTTTTAAGCATGCTTTTGCTATACCGAAAGAGGATCATTATGGTGAATATATGGTAGCCTCTAATGATTTTAATTTGGTAAAAGTGATAAAAGGACAAAACATAAACCTTTTAGGTTTTAAAATATACATGTAGACATGTAGTTCATGTTTTTTTTTTTTTTTTAACAGCAAATGATTTTATTAATTAAAATTGATTAAAAAAGGTATCAACCGTACCAACAATTACAATACAAGTACATGAAGGGGTTTATAAGCTACTCGTCCAAACTAATTATCCTTTTTATGCCTATAGCGGTACCACATAAACGGATAACTAATAATAAAATCAACAAGAACCATGTCTCTTAGAAGGGTTGAAAATAATATCATTACGAAATCGTTAAAGTTCCCACCAAGCTGCATAGATCACAGTTTTAATAATACTTTTTGCTTTGTGATGTTCCAATGAATCATCAATAGAGTAGAGCAACTCGATTGGCTCCAAGGAAGACAAGAGCTGGTGTCGATCATGATCTCTTAGTCCTATGGTTTTTCAACGCGAATCTTAGACCCCTGAAACTTATAGGTCAAAATGTGCCTGAAAAGAGATATTCATACATAAAGAGAAAGAGTTGAATTCATATGTCAATGGTTGAGTTGATTTATATGTTTAGACTTATGAATGTTAGGTCTATTTTGTCAATATTTAAATAGCAGTGCTTTTAACTATGGAAAGAAAAAGAATATACTTGTATACCCGAGTATCATTGTTGTATGTATAAAAACTTATCGAATATTCTATTATATATTTTTTTTATATCAATCACGTTATAAAGTACATAAGAAAATTGATCAAAATTTTTCGGCTTGTTTAACCAACCAGCACTAACATATACTATTCAGTCTTTTGAGCTTTCGATATTTTATAATCAGGTAAGTCTCTTAATTAAGTTGGGACTTACAATGTTCTACTAAACTTTAGCGATAAATTGTTGAAAAATCATGTGATAAAATATATTGCCTCTTAATTTAACGAATTTTTTTGTAGTTACCGGTCACCGTAAAAATTAACCAATGATATAACCCGCTTAAGTAACTAAAATACTTTTCAAAAAAAGTAACTAAAATGATTTTAAGTTTGATTTTCCTGTTTTTTATACATATATTTTATTTTAATTTAATTTATTTATATTAGGTATTACTCAAAATGAAAAATTTATATATTTTATATTTAAATTATATACGTTTCAACCTCGCAATATATTTTTATATTATATATATATACTAATTAAATTTAGTATATCAAAATAAATTTAAAAAATGTAGCATGTAAAAAATGAATATCACATTGAAATCTAAACAGTTAACCTTTACATTAAACGACAATGATTGCAAAACTTATTACATTAAATGATGGATTTTGAAAGTTCATACGGACAATATGGGGAGGTGAATATGAGGTTGTCTTATATTTAAGTTTAGGTGTGGAATCTCTCACATACTAATTTTTAAATAAAAAACAAAAATCAATTCTATCTTTTTCAAAATATATTAAAAAATTGATATGTGGGGGGTTCCACACCTAAACTTAGGTGTAAAACAACTTTATATTCACTTTTGCCGGGCAATATACACTTTTTATAAAAATTTCTTACAGTGCAATAAATCCATTTTTCTTTCTTGACAATTCTTCAAGAGTAAATTACATGGATAGTCCCTGCAGTTTGTGTCAAATTGCACCGATTATCCCTAACCTTTTAAAATTACGCTAGTCATTCTTATTTTTGATACTATACACACCCACAGTCCCTAGCTTAGTTAAACTCAACCTAAATCCGTTAAATAATTGTAATTAATCAATTTACCCTTTCTAAAATTATGGTTTTAGTCCAAAAATTGGTACAAGTCTCTAAACATTTTTCTTCAACATTCACCATTCTTTCAAAACTTTATATTGACTACATGGAGCATCATGTGCATTTTATTCATTCAACACCTACCATTATCAAGTACCCAAAATCACAATATAGTTTCTTATTCCTACCATTTCACAAATTATACATTTTCATAATCATTTCTCTCTTTCTCTTAACAACCTCTATAACTAAAAAAAAGTAAAAATTAAAAATTACAAACATAATCCTTTTCATAAATCATACAACATCAAATCTTCATAAACGTGGTAAATTAAAATTAATGAATGTTTTTTTATTCCTACCATTTCCTGGAAGCCACTTGTAACTATTCCGGCACATCTGGGTGTGAAATTCCTTCTAGGCTACTATTTCGATAAATTGTACTCAACAGCTGTATCGATAAATCGTCGCCACTAATGCCTATATTTCCTTTAATGGGTGTTTCAGTTAGTTGGATAACCTAGATAGATGTCGTTAGTAAGGGGGTTTAGATTTGGATCGAATTTGAAGAGGCCGGTTAATATGGGGATTTTGAAGTGAAAGTAATAATAATCCATGTTTAGTAATTTTTTATTAGATTTGCATGGATTTTGGAATAGCCATTTCAATTTGGTATTAACTTTGTGAATGAAAAATATATGGTGATTTTGGGTAGTTGATAATAGTAAGTGTTGAAGAAATAAAATGCAGATGATATTCCATAGAGTCCATATAATGTTTAAAAAGAATGATGAGTGTTGAAAAAAATATAATGTTTAGAGACTTGTGTCAAATTTTGGACTAAAATCATAATTTTAAAAAGGGTAAATTGGTCAATTATAATTAGTTACGGATTTAGGTTAAGTTTAACAAAGCTAAGGACTGTGAGTCTGCATAATTTCAAAAATAGGGATGATCAGCATAATTTTAAATGGTTAAGGATGATCGGTGTAATTTGACACAAACCATATAGACCATCCATATAATTTACTCATTCTTTAATCAATCCCAAGGATACATTTACTCTTCATGATTTGTATTGGTATAACACTTCCCACATTTTTAGCTTAGTAATGATCCGTAATATAAGTGATTACAAAAAAAAAATTCATTTATCCTTTAAAATTTAATAAATGTACACAATGAGTCTTCGATCTATGAGAGTGACAGTATCCAAGATGAATACTGCACCGATGCTATGCCCTACCTATAAATGGGTAAATAAAGAGCAATATATTGTTTAGGTTCAGGAAAGTCAAGTTTTTTTATTATGATATATAATATTGTTTAATAATTGGTTTTTTTTCCTCGTTTAGAGTTTTCTTTTTTTCTTATCCTAAGATATTTATTTAGTGAAATTCGTACATTTGGGTCTTTTATGTCTTTTATATGACCACGACTTACCACTAAACCACCTGCATATCTTAATATCTTTAATTAGTTGCGCTTTGTTTTCTTCTCTTGGTTTTGTTTACGTAATTGAACTTCTTCCAATTATTAATCACATGATCGATCATCGAATCCATAAAAAAACCAGCATGCATTAGAAGTTCTCTCACTTAGTTTTATATATCATATTAATATACATATATATATATCTTTTTCATGAATGAAAACCCTATATTTACATATAATAAATGATGGAAAAATCAAACCTGCTACTAGCGGTAACATTGGTGTAGCCACTCTCACAATATTTTAAACAAAAGACATATTATGTACGTTAAGAGACTCCAGAGTAAAAAACGAAAAAAAGATAGTTGTAGCAGTACCTAACTAGGTATTCCTGGCAGATAAATGTTAACCCCATAAATAATATAAACCAAAGACCTTTTAATAGATTGAAGGTGGAACGTGAAAAACAAAACACAAAAGAGCAATATATTGACAAACAAATGGTTGGGCCAAATTTATTCAAAGGAAAAAATAGAGGGTGACATATCAAGGAAGCACACTTGCCCAAACAGCCAAACTTGTGAATCTATCAAATAATGCACTCCATCTCACAAAAATACATGTCCCCATGTTCATCCCAAAATACATACAAAATTTAACAACTCAAGTCAAGTTAAATATTATCAGCCACACAAAAATAATTAAAACACTATAGTGTCGATCTCCATATTAACAACATACCTTCAAAGTTTCTTTTATTAGAGAGACATGTTAAATAATAGAATTTTAAACTACTAATTAGAGTATAGTAATAGTAACAAGCATGCTTTAATTTCAACTTTAAAAACTCCCACCATATCATGCTTGGTTTCAACGATGAGTCGAGGTTATCAAATTCTTTATGGAATGATGGTCGGCATGATCAGCATGACTGCAACATGGTATATATATACCACGTTGTACATGAAATCGTGTAATTGTATTTGTGGGTTTTTTGTTTTGTTTTTTAATTAGTAAATATAAGTATGATTAAACAGGTGAAAAGTGGGTTCAGTGTGGTATTGACGTAACACCTTTTTTTTTTATGTATTCCTTTTGATATGATTATTAACCGCACTCGATCTAAAAAAATACTTGAAGCAAAGTAGTCATTTTACATTTTTACCACAAAAACTTTTCAAAGAATTGAAATTAATGCTACGATGCCCAAACAAATTAAACAGTGTATCGCGTCACATAAATTGGCCACCATGCATTGTTTCCAATAATATTAAATCTACGGTCGGCTGTGAAACAAAGGACCCAAGACACTGATAAATACCGAACTCATGCTCATGTATTGTCAATATTAGAAATATCATTGACTTCTAGACTTGAATTTCCTTGAATTTATTATTTTGTATACTTAATGCCGGCTGGTTTAGCAGGTGTGATCACCAGGTAATTAACGTTATATAACTTGACTGAGACTATACAATGGTCGAGTGATGGGCTACCATATATGGTCCTCTTCCGACCAAACCAGCCGTGTCGTCTCTTCACCGGCAGAAGCTGACTTGTCCGGGTTTAATTATTTAGGTGGAATTATAAATCAATGCATGCATGCATGGAACACAAAAACCCTACCAAACCAAACTCCTGAAATCCATGACAGTTAACAACAAGAGTACTGTGTATCAAGATATTTTATTAGGTAAACTATTGCCGTTTACCTTATTACAACTTTATAGTTAGGAAGTCATCGATCAAGTAAACCACCACATGTCATTGTAAAATTGTCTTAAATATCATAAGCGAATGATGGTATTAAATTTGTCTATTTTGGATATATATATAGGGTTGGTTATTGTAAAACAATTATTAAAGTAAAACAAATAAGATAAGATCTTGACCATTGGATCATGATAAAATTGATGCACGAAGATTCATAGAGTACAAGTATATATACTGATGCACAAAACTTTTTATGATGCACAATGATTTCTAGCTAAGAGAAAATGATTGTTTTACTTGTTTTATTTTAACCTGCAGAACCTATATATATATATATAGTTATGGTGATTGCCATTTCAAAGTTGCTATGTACGTTACTTGTATGTTTCAAATTTAATTTAACTTTGAAACATAGCTAAATAATTAAATTTAGGCAATTAATTGAATGTACGTGACTTTAACTGAGTAATTCTGCTTATCTATCTGAATTAGAAGTTGATGTTGGGAAAATGATCGTTGTCTACAAACATTGCTTTGTAAAAACCGTAATTAAACTATATAATTACATGTCTACTTTAAGTAGTAGTATGTCTTTCTTTTATTCTATGAATCAAGCATGCGTTGTAGGCATGCATATATATTGACACGTACGATGATGCCATTTTATAAGTCATCACTATGAAACTTTTAGTTAGTTCTTACTTAAAAGATCATACTCCATTTAAAAGTATATTAAGTGTTTTAATCAGTATTTCAAATAAATTCTTATTATTTCTCCAAATCATTTACTTTGGATATATGTGATTTAGTATCCATGTATATACATAAATAATTGTTGCTTAAACTAAAATCAACCAACCGGTTAATATATTCTTAAAAGTAATTATTGTGTTTGCAATAAAATAATGAAGACATAATTAAAAAACGAACTTAATTACAAAAATTTTTACCCGTTCATCCACATTCATTTTGACACGTAAATATAATCATGACGTTAATTAAAATGATAAAGCGCGTACGGGGTAAATATTTTACCCCTTCCATATATGCTTTTCAAGAAATTTCAGCACGGCAGCCATGTAATCACACTTAACAAGAGGAAGGAATCATGATTTATTTTTCGATAATGAAGTATTATAACTTAATTCCAGCAATTAGCAACAAGTTTCCCACCTAACTAGATGAACAACAGTAATATACCACGCGACAATGTTTATTTATGAAATGAAATATAAAACTTGAAAGGATTAAAAAACAGTAGCATTAGATTCTAATTTTTCTTAAATCAGTGGATTCAAACACTGGCAATTCTTGACCATAAGCAGCATGATTTCCTAAGCCACCAACAATTTCGAGTTCAAACAAATCATCTTCGTCTTCATCTTCATCTTCGTCTTCAACGTTAACCATGAAGCTTTTGTAATTCTTCATGTACTTCTTCTCTTGTAACCATCGTCTCTCATACTTTGGTAATTGCATTAAATTCGGTTCACGTTCATGGATGGATTTTCGGTCTGGAATCACGGTATCGTTTTCAGGATAAAATCTAACTGACCTTTTTACGCTGCTATTACGTTGTTTTTTGCTCATACATGATCTAGAAAATGATGTGCATGTTGTAGGGGAATCCTGTTTAATGGACCGCGATTTCTTCAATGATCGCATTGTTTCTTCAATTTTGGCTTTTCTAGAAGAAGAAGAAGCAAAGAGTGAATACAAGAAGGTCGAAATTCGACTACCTGGTGACATGGGTTGTTTCACTTTCTTTAGATCGCCATAGATCTTCATAGCTTTTAGTCTCGTCGACTTCATGAACTTCATTTCACGCTTATTAATGGAATTCACTTGTTGATGAGTGTCATCTCGAAAAACTACTTCAGCAGTTTTTCGAGATATTGTGAATGAGTTTGGCAAGGATCTGTAAGTTGATGGTGTTTCTGTTCCAGATGATGTGGCTCCGCTGCTGCTGGAATCTGAACTGAACTTTCTAGAACTCTTACTAGAAACATAACCATTATGGCTATTGTTATTGTTGTGTGTCTCCATCCACTGATCGATCATGATCGCTCTACGGAGACTTGGCATCTGCTCATCTCCATTTGTCGTATGCGTTTGTGGAAAATATATTTTGGTGCTTCGTTTTGGTTCATAAGAAAAAAACGTTAGATCGTGATCGTGATCATGGTTACGGTCGTAGGTTTGTTGTTGCTGATGGTGTAAGTTTTCGTCGTTAGATTCGTCAATGGAGCGGAGAATGGAGTCCAAGAGAGAGGACGAAAACGATGGTGCTTTCCTCCTGTGTTGTGGCTGAGGTTGATACTTCAAATTCCTCTCCATATTCATATGTGAATTTCACACTATATATTCATAAAACGCTGATAACTACTGATCGACACACTCGGCCTTATAGGTATTTATTTGAAATGAGAAGAGAGATGATTGATGCTTTGTTACGATATACCAAATCTTGCCGATAGATACAGGATATGATTGATGCTTTGTAAATGGTGGGTAAAATAAAAAAAAGAGAGATAGAAATGAAAAGCCAGATGGCACGGCTTCGATTATGGGGGGAGGGAGAGGGGAGATATATAGTGGGAAAACAAGTACTACAAGTCCAGACAATATATTTACAAGCGTGGGGTGAGGGTGTGATTTCTGAGCAACCATCAAAAGAGTAGAAATTGTTGGAGACAAAAACTGCTGTCACTATTTAAGAATCTCTACTTCTGCATGTTCCTTATTCTTTATTGTTGTTTACTATTACTATTGTACTGTACTAATTTCTCATATATATTATTATATATCATTTTATATTATAGAGTTAATTACTGAAATGGTACATGTGGTTTTCAAAAATTTCACGTTTAGTCATTATTAGATTAAAATTACACGAATGATACCCAAGGTTGCCAAAAGCCCACTCGGACCATACCTGCCACTAACGAAAGTCAAATAGGCCGTTAAGTAGCCCCATGTGCCCTGCACGTGAGGAGTAAAAATGACATTTTCACCCATTGAAGCTGCTTTCCATGCTAATACAAAATAATTAAAAATATATATATATATATATATATAATAATAATACACAGTTATGAATCCAAACCAAACCAAACACAACCTTATAATAATCAAGATCCGAACCCCATAAAAAATCTATATACATATACATATACATAATAATCAAGATCCGAACCCACTGCAATCTTCTTCTTCTTCCTTCGATCTGCACCTATTTCCTTTTCCGGCCAAACACCACCGCCGTCTTCTTCTTCTTTTATATCTTCTTCTTCCTTTTCCGGCCAACCCCCACCGGATTACCCCCACCACCGGGTTTCTCCTTTAAACAGATCCGCCACCACCGGTTACATATCCACCGCCTCCGCCGTCGATGATGTTTGGTTTCCTCGCGTTTAAACAGATCCGGCACCACCGCGTTTAATCATCTGGTTTAAACATCACTACCTAACAATCCATCAACAGAAGATATAGATATAGAACAATATAATCAAATAAAACTCTTTCAACTCGTTTTCTCAATATAATCTTTTGAGAAGTGCCGGATCTCAGACTCTTTTTTAGTATACACACATATAGATATAGATAAAAAAAATACAATATAATCAAATAAAATGTATATATACCTTCAAAGTACATAAAAACACCATCCTTTCGGCGCCATGGTTTCCGTTGACGAACAATAACAGCAGGCATAACATATAGAGAGTCTGAGATCCGGCAGCCGCGATGGTTGGTGGTGATGACTAAGGAGGGGGCGGCGATCGCGCGTGAGAGAGAGAGATTCCGATTTGATGAAACCCCCAAAAAAAGAAACATGAATCCGGCGGTGAAGATTCAGGCGGATGTAGATGATTAAGGCGGGGTGGTGGTGGTGATTCAGGCGTCGAGAGAGAGAGAGGGGGGAAGGGTGTGGTTTGGTTTGGATTCATAACTGTGTATTATTATACATATATATATATATATATATATATATATATATATATTTAATTATTTTGTATTAGAATGGAAAGCAGCTTCAATGGGGGAAAAGGTCATTTTTACCCCTCACGTGCAGGGCATATGGGGCTACTTAACGGCCTATTTGACGTCCGTTAGTGGCAGATATGGTCCGAGTGGGCTTTTGGCAACCTTGGGTATCATTCGTGTAATTTTAATCTAATAGGCATTAAACGTGAAATTTTTGAAAACCACAGGTACCATTTCAGTAATTAACTCTAATTATAATTATAAATAAATAGTTGGTGTTTTATATATGAAGATACATGCACATTGATTATTTCTTCATTTGTGCAACTATAGAATATGATCCCAAATAAACATATGCTAAGTTGTACATTTTTCAAATACGATTATATTATGTCATTTTTTGTTAATATGATGTGATAATTAGCCATATCTATAGTAAAACAATATTGCCTTATACGAGGCTTTAAATATGAGGTCCAGAGAAAACTCTAAATATACAATGATAATTGTTGAAAATTACTAATAATGTAACTCTTTGTACTTTAAATGAAAAATATATAACATCCGGAAAACATAGTATGAGGAGCAAAAACTACACTAATGGGGTTTTCTTTTATCTGAAAAATCAAAAAATTTGCAACTAACAATAACAAGGGTTTTGTTAATTTGTGTCTTTTTTTTAAGGGTCTTGCTAACTACATACAACTTGAGGGATGTAGTTAACGTGTTTAAAATAATTGTACTCTTACCATAAAATTCAGGATGTAGGCTTTTGATATGGAAAGATACAATATTTTTATGCACGTTAACTACAGCCCTTAGGGCTGTATTTATCATTTTCTATTTTTTAAAATAAAAAAATAAGCATTGATGATTATTTTAAAGTGTTAAGAATTAACTTGATTTAATGACTACTAAATGTTATTTTAGATTGAAACAATGTGTACTAAATACATTTGTTGATTTTTTAAGATACTTAGAGGTCGTTTAATTCAAAAATTCCAAAGAAATTTGGTGGAAAGGAATTTATGTTAACATAACATGTCAAGAAAGAAATTTTAAATTTCATTCTACCAAGTTCTCATACATTATGTGAATCAAACCGCCCTTAAAGAGTTCATTGAATATAATACTAATTTGTGCACAGACACACAAGTTAACAAAACCTAATAACAATAATAATAATACTAGACTCATGTCCGTACGATGCGGCGGAGGTGTGGTGGTGACGGTGGCGGCTGGTGGTGGCCGCAGCGGAGTGGTTATTGATGTAAAAGTAATTGATGTACAAGGGGGTACTGTAGTCATTTTAGGAGTTCAGAGATAGATGTTGTAAATTATTTCAATAAGAGTATTTAGGTATATTGGTTAATTATAAAAAGAAAGCTTTTGAGAAGAAAGGGGGACATTTTAGGTATTTCAAAGGCTAAAAGTGGAAAAAGAAAGGGTAAAATGCTTTAATAAAGGGTATAGATATCCATCTCATGTGCAACAAGTTATACCGTAAATTAAAAATCCAAAAAATTAAGGAAATCATGATCTCTTAACAGGATTCTCAAGAAAAATAATCCAAACAACATAAGTAGCATTTATGAATTCTTCATTTTGATTTGGTGGGAGTGATTTAATGCCATTACATTTGGGGAAAAATTGATCGGTGTTGCAGCAATGGTATGTAATTTGGTGTTGCTATAACAGTTTTTGTAAAAAAAAAAATGTTCGTTTATTCTTTAAAGTAATAAAAATGAATGTAAGTGCAGCTGCAGAGAGAAACCTCTTTAATTTTATACTAGTAGTAGAAAGGAAGACATAAACGATGATAATACTAGTTTTCTTTTTTCCATTTTAACGGTTGGTGGCCTATGCCGTATTGGTAAGGTTTTTAACAGTTCGAAGACGAAAAATCATTAATAGGTTATGAATTTCCTTCTCATAAAAAATAAAAATAAAATAAAGTTTCCTTCTCTAACCCATGGTGAGTTTGAGTGAAGATAATCGGGTGGGATTTAAAATTTATTAAAAAATAAATAAATAAAAAACACCAAACTATTTTTATTATTATTTTTTTTTTTCTTCCTGACACTATCCAAAATTAATTATTTCATTTTCTTGACCAACGTTGTCAAACTCAATAATGCCTGAAGAAGAAAAAACAGTTTGAAAGAAACACAGAGGCAAAGAGCTTCCCTCCACACTGTTTTGTAAAACCATGTGTGACACTTTGATCTCACCACCACAATTATCATCAATGCTAACCCCAAAAAAACTTCCATCATCCCCAAAACATCTTTTAATGAAATCCCAATTGAAATCTAAAAACCCAAGCTCTATTCATGCATCTTTCAATACAAATCAACATTCAAATAGATGGTCTCTTCAAGGGATGACAGCTCTTGTTACTGGTGGCACCAGAGGAATTGGGTACCTTACATCTTACATCTATCTATATTATATATATACATATATATATATATATATATATATATATATATATATACGTGTGTGTGTCAGTGTGTGTGTGTACTTTGTGTTTAAATAAATTTTGAATTATACATATAATTTGGGTATTTTGTAAAATTCAAATATGCATTTTATTTTGGGGTATAGTTTGTTTCAAATTCCAATTTTTAGGAACATTTTTACTGTGTTTTACTAATTGTTAGTTTTTTTTTTGTTTTTGCTTTATGTTCTGAGGACAATATAAGCGAAGTGATAATGTTGAATTTCTATACATAATAATGTAATGCTATATATATATATAGTTGCATATGGTACAATATACTACTTGTATCTGGTATAAGTATTGTGTCAGGACAAGTACATATAACCTTCCGGTCAATATCAATGATACCCAATACCGCCATGAGCAGGGTATGGTGGAGGTGTGATGTAGACAGTCTTACTCCTACCTGCAGGTAGAGAGACTTCCAGAGACATATAACCAGTGTGATGTGATATGGTAATGTACTGGTACTGGTAGGTAGGGTGCTGACTAGGTACTAGGTTCATGATATAGTGTTTTGTGTGTACAGACGTGCAATTGTGGAGGAATTGGCTGGACATGGGGCGACTATACACACTTGTGCTCGAAATGAGTCTGAATTAAATAGATGTTTGAAGGGCTGGCTGGATGAGGGTTTTGAGATAAGTGGTTCAGTCTGTGACGTGTCTTCACGACTTGATCGTGAAAAGTTAATGGATGATGTTTCTTGCTTGTTTAATGGAAAGCTTTATATACTTGTAAGTATTTTTTCTATTTTGTTTGACTAGCTTTCTTTGTGTTAACATATATAACGAAGATGATCAAACTTAGTAGCTTTTATCACAAATGAAGATTAGAAGGATTTCTGTGAATTTTTACATTTGGTGAGGGTAGTTGTTGCTAGAGGGGGCAAAATAGGCTTGGGTGCGATGAGTTCAAATGGGCAGTTATTTTTGACCAAATATAGGCATTTGGATCTTATTAGTCTTTTTAAAACTAGCTATTATATTCCAGCTCAAAAGAAAAAACCCTTGAAACTATGACTTGATTTTTTTATTTTACTCTACTTGTTACTTACTTTCGTTAGCTTATGCATGATGCAATGATATGTAATTGAACTATGTTTGATAGCTCGATTGTTTTAGTATAGAATTGTACTATGTATAACATATTAAGTGTGTTCATACTTTAAGTGCAATCATTCTATTTGGATTGTATATATATAGGATTATATACTCTTAAAATTATTCAATATGATGCGCCTCATAGTCATAAGGCCGGGCTGCGCCTAAGCCTAGGCCTTGGAGATATCTTTGCACCTTAGCATGCCTTCGGCCATTAACAACTTTGACCAAAGCACCTTTTGTTCAAACTTTGTTGAGAAAATGTATACTGTTGAATGTGTTAAGTCACTTTAAGAATGATAAAAAAAGACACTGTTGTTAATCTATTCTTTTCAATAAATTGATTTTGGAAATTGTGTGAAGTACTGTGCTCTAAATTTGCACTTTAGACGAACTTCACCTGTTTGATCCATTTGACCTTTTTTTTTGTTTTTGCTAAATCATTTAACTTGACCCTTTTGACCACTAGAGATAAAATATGACCCTGATTGACCCGTTCATAAGTAAATGGGTCAAATTTCCCCTTTTAGCAGTTACCCTTTGCATTCACGGAGCCAAGGGGGGCTAGTAACTGTGGTCCCCACTCTCTCCCATACCAGTTACCGAACTTTATAGTCTACTTACATCCAATTTCATATAGCAGAGTAATTCCACTAGGGTCTAGGTGTGGGCTACTAGGAGTTCCTTGTGTAAAACCAGAAAATAAATGATCTTCAACCCCACCCCAGTAGAAGTTGTACTTAGGTTGTAAATTTCGATCTGCTTTCCTAGATTTTTAAGAAAGACGCAATGGTTTAAATCTATAGTTACCATTTGATGTTGTGGCATGAGTTTTTAATCCAATATATCTTTTCATGGTAATTTTCCTAAAGGTGTGTTTGGTAAAGATCATTTATTTACTTAACAAACTATAAATTGAATCTAGTTTTAAAATTATGAATCCGTTATGTAATCTTACGGTACTGAATTTCCTGTGTGTTGGACCAGTAGGTAAACAATGTTGGGACGAACATTCGAAAACCTATGGTGGAGCTGACAGCCGAAGAGGTTTCCACACTAATGTCAACTAATTTTGAATCTGTATTCCACATCTGCCAACTTGCACATCCGTTTCTCAAAGCATCAAAAGCAGGTAGTATCGTTTTCACTTCATCTGTCTCGGCCTTTGTGTCACTCAAGTCCATGACACTCCAAGGCGCCACCAAAGGTAAATTCTGAAAAGTTTTAATTTAAAGGTGGCAAAACGGGTGGGTTGGGTTGGGTTGGGTTATGGGCCTATGGGTCATTTTGAATACGTTAGGTAGAATTTTGCCAAGCCACAAACACTTTTTTTTTTTTTGCGTTCTTGAATTTACTAACAATTAATGTTCGGAGTATGTTAGAAAAGGTGTTATGCCGTGATAATCCAGGCTTTGAAACACAACGATTCAAGTGGATTTATCCATCTTGTATACACTTTTGGTGACTTTCGACCCATTCACGCCATCTGCAATTTATTAATCTTTTTTTTATTTGCATTAGAGACAAAGTATAACTTGACCCATTCACATATATGACTCAAAGTTGTCAACTGTAAAGTTTATATGGTACTATAACAACTTATGATGAAAGTTTATGGCATTATTGTGCTGTTAATCTACTTCTAGGAGCAATTAATCAGCTTACAAAGAATTTGGCTTGTGAATGGGCAAAAGATGGTATCAGGAGCAATGCCGTTGCCCCCTGGTATATCAAAACCTCCATGGTGGAACAGGTAAGTTCATGTTTGCTTCCATCGACTTATCCTATGGGGTCTAAGAGATTCTCTGTATTTTTGTATTTTTACCACAATGATGGTTATATAATAATGAAAATTCAATATAATGGTTTAAAAGGTCTAAATTCTTAATCAAATTGGCTTAAGAGTAGTGTTAGAAAAATATAATGAAACTTTTGAAACGTTTATATGATTTAAGTTAGCGAACTCGTGAAATAACATGGTAGGTTCGGTTGGGCTAAACTTTTCAGGTACTAAGTAACAAAGAATATGTTGACGAGGTCCTTCATTGCACACCACTTGGGCGACTCGGGGATCCTAATGAAGTCTCGTCGCTTGTTGCATTTCTTTGCATGCCGGCTTCATCATACATTACTGGTCAGATTATATGTGTCGATGGAGGGATGACTATAAATGGTTTCTACCCGAGACATGGCTAGTTTTTCATGGTAATCGTATTCTTTACTTCAATGGAAATCATTTGTACTACCAAATTAGTAATGTGATATTTGTGACATTTTACACATAATTCCTGTATGCTAAAATCTTTTTCCTATCGATCGTTTTTAAACAGGATGAATCGCTTTTGTAATACATTCGAAGCTGAAATTTTGAATTAAAACTTATTTGCAACTTTAGTTATGTTCATGTAAAAAAAAAACTTGTAAATGATGCAAATTTGTTTATCAGTAGAGATTTGAGAATGATGATATTGATCATGTCACTTTTATAGTGATCTCACTGGTTGTTTAAATTATTTAATATGGATTTTGCTACAAACAAGTTTTTGTCCTTCAAAAGAAAAACTTATGCAAGAATGAGTGATATATATTAGGACGCTCCCTATCACACTCAGCGATCATTGGCATCAACCTCGGCGTGGACGCCGAGATAGACACCGCCTCGGCGTCATCTTACTTTGGCGTAAAAATGAAATTGGTCGATGAACTTTAGTGGGGACATGTGATGCGTATGTGTATGTTTTAATAGTTTTTTTTTATTTGGGGACGACGAGAGAGAGTGTGTGTGTGGAGGGGTAGTTCTTGGGTGTGTCTTAGAGAAAGAAAGCTGATGTGACAGTAAGGAAGAAGGGAAAATGGGGGTATGATAGGGAGAAACTTATGGACTAAAAGCTTTATAACTGTTGCTGTTAGCACATGTGTATACATAATTTTGTATACATTTTTAAATAGTGTTGGACTGTTGGGCATGATTAAACGGTTTGCTATACCTAAATGTGGGCTTGGGCCATTGTGCCTTTTGAGTTTTACTCCTTTTCTTATTTTCAGGTTCTATAAAAGTGTAAGTGTAATAATTAACTTTCCTTCTTTTTTTTCTTTTTTTTTCCCCCTTATTACCTTTACCTTTAATAAAAATTATATTTAAATAGTTAAATAAGTGATAAATAAACTAGATGAATGTCTACGCGATGTGGCGGCAATGATGGGTAGTGATGGCGGTGTGGTGGTGGCGGCGGCGGCAAGTAGTGGTGGCTATTGATGTAAACGGGGTAGTGTAGTTATTTTAAGAGTTAAGAGATAAATATTATAAGTTAATAGGGATACACAAATTCATTAAGGGTATTTTTGATATCACTATTAACTTATTAGGGTAAGTATAGATAGAGGGCAAAAAAGAGATTTCAACTCCTTATGCTTAAAAAAAAAAAAGGGGAAGGGGGGGGGGGAATATTTTTATATATAACTACTTATAAAGCATTACCCCTCTTATATATTTACATCATATATCCATTAAAATATCTACACTACCCCCTTTACATCAATTACCTACAATATTCGGCTCCGCCGCCGCTGCATTAAGCGGGTACTTTCTAGTATAGTATTATAAATATAGATAGGAAAAAGGGTTAATTTTTGTAAAAATAACATGCATTGATAAGATATTGCTTAAATGATATATTTTTTTTAAGTGAACAATTAAATTGAGATGGATAGAGTATTACAAATTCAAAGTGACATTTTATAAAGACAATAGACAAACATCAAATTAAAAAACTGTCTTTAGGCTATGATCACAAGGACTAAGATGGAAACTTTTTTATATATATAATCATAACAAGTTTGAAATTGTTAATTTGTTTTAAATTTAATTGTGTTTAAAAGGAGGATGGAGTTGGTTATCTACTTGATTGAGCATGATTATTGGTGTTAAAAGAACACCTCAAATCTACTCATTTACCAACCATTAACTAATTTGTAGATATATGTGTATTTGTAAATAATATTTTAAAGAACCATGTATGAATATAATTGATAGTTAGTATGTAATTAATCGATAGTTAGTTTTGTTTTGTATATAACCCAACTTTGGCTTCATTTTAAACAAATGAAAATGGAATTCTTCCACAAACTCTCTCTCTCTAACATCTTTCAATTTCATAGTTTACCTACACGGCTACACAACTCTTTATCCTTCTAAATTAATAAATATGCTAATTTTAAATTTTAGCTAATGTGGGATATCTTACGTATATAATGATCTAATTACAATTCATTTAAAATATGCGACATGCGCATGATTAAAAATGAAGTCTAATAAGAATATTTCATCCGAGGGAGGTAACTTTTTTTACTTTTTTTTTTTTAAGGTGTGAATTACTCACAAATATCGGGAGATCTAACATACGTTGTCTTAACCGGATCCGCGCTAGAGAGCCCCCTCACAGAATTGATCCTTAATTTAAATCCTTTCAATGAGAAACCCCTATTACCGGGTCCGCACTAGAGAGCCCCTCACAGAATTGATCCTTAATTTAAATTCCTTCAATGAGAAACCCCTATCACCTAGAGATGTGGAGGGGAAACTCACTCAGACCCACCATAAATGAAAAGTAAATACATGTGACCACCCCTAAATATGCATAGGGTAAGACTCGAACTTGAAACCTCTTGTGAGAAAAAACAAACCTCTTTATCACTAGACCATTTGATGATGGTTATCCAAGGGAGGTAACATAATAACTTATAAACCTTATAAATAACAAAATAGTGAGATTTTTGTAAATCTAATCCGTTATAAAGGTGTAAAATCATGAATGTATGTACTGACATAGTTTTACCAAGATCATGACAAAAGAAGTGTAAAGGTGTTGTTGGCAGGGGTATATCACTTAAAAGTGTGGATGTGGCGTTAAGCTGACACAACTGATGATGAATGAAATGGGTCACTGTTGGGAAACGTCTTAACCACTCCCAACAATACCCTCTTCGCTTTCTTTATCAGTTGTGTCAGCTCAGTGTCACATCAACAATTTTAAACTGACACATCAACTGATACAATCCTGCCAACGATATCTCTTCACTTCCTTCATCACCTTACTTTATACACACATATACTACATACACATATCTCACCAAAGACCCCACCCCCTTCGTCCCTCACTCGTCGGTTAACGGAACGCTAAAGAGCAAGTGAAGACCCCATGCTTACAATGTTAGAACCGACACCTTGATTACATGCATTATATATATATATATATATATATATATATAATTAAAGATGAAAGTTATGAACAGTACTTTTTTTTTTGTCTTTATTTGTGTTTTTAATAGAATACTTACAAATTATAAAATTAGAATTGCTTATGGTGGAGTGGTTTGGTGTTTGCTTATTATGGGGGAGGTTGCGGGTTCGACTCAGCCCCCCAATTTCCTTTTTTTTTGTTTGGTTTTATTAAATTTTCAAATTTACATTTTTAAAGAATTTATATATATAACCCTGAAGTTATTATATAGTTTTGGTTTTATATAAACAACCCCCCATCTTTTTATTTTTTATTTTTTTGGGTTATTGGGTTTCTAAATTTACATTTTTCCTCCTAAAAATTTTATGTATATAACTAGGAATTTATTTTGATTCTTTTGGGTAACATTTTGTTCTCTTTTATATTTTTTGTTTTCTAACATTTTTATAATATTTTGTTTTTCTTTAGGCTTTTAATTCTTTATTTATTAAACAATTTTTTCTTTGTAAAAATTTGGTTTCACATATATCTTTTCCGGTTTCGTAATAATTTTTGCCGTATTTTTTTTTCCGTTTGTTTTTTTTGTTTTTTCTTTTCACTTTGTATCAATAAGAAACACAAACACGTTAATATAATATTTTTAGTTTGAACCGGAACGTTTAGGAATCCAGCTAAATAACGCAACACGTTTCAAACGCCGACGCCGTCCAACGGCGGCACGCAAACCTGCTAGTTAATAATAATACTGTGTTTATTTTTGTGAATATTGTATAATATTTTGGACATTGTTTGAATTCTTACATAACGTATGAGAACCCGATAAACTCAAATTGATATCAGAAGGAAAGGTCTGTCAATGACCGTGATTCTTTTGTCAGTACTTACTTAGGGGGTTGGCATTGGTTGCCACAAGTTTTTCCAACCCCTCACTCCCAACCAATCCTCTTATGCCACCTCAGCTAACCCCTCACTCATACCACAATCCATATTTCATTGGC
>JAOEHQ010048698.1:0-10069 GCA_025447715.1 Asclepias incarnata
GTAACAGTTTGCTGACGTGTTGCTGACGTGGCCGGTATGCTTGAGCATACTGATTATGCCATTGGAGATGGCCTTAGGGATCCAAAAGCAAGGTACAAAATATGAAAATGCATATTTTATATATAAGAAATGTGAATACAAGGTTGTCTCATATTTAAACTTACGTATAGAATCTCTCACATCTTAATATTTTAATCTATAAAAAACATAGAGGCTCAATCATTTATTCATTATACAAAAAATATTTTTAAAAAATAATATATGAAAGTAACTACATCTAAACTTAGGTATGAAACAACCTTATATTCACTTTTGCCTTATATATATTATACCTACCTACAAAAAATATGGACCATTTTGTTTGGTTTGCCAAGGAGAGAAGCACTAGTAGTCTAATCTTACAAATTAATGGCTTGGCCGGTGTCACAACCAAACCCAACGTTAAGATGCATGTTTAAGAGAGCAATATTTGCAAAGATCGGATGATGTTGCCATGGAAAGTAACAATTTCAATTAGACTTGATATATTGATGGATAAGTTGTCTATTTCTTTAATTAAAATAAGGATGTCAAGTACATATTAAATTAGCTTAAAATGAGATAGGTACCTAATAATTTACTTGTAAGATCTTGGATTGAATATATAAGGGCCAATGAGGCATAGATCAACTGATAATATGCCTGAGGACAGTGACGGATCCAAGATTTAATTTAACGTATGTCAAACTTATGTGACGGGATAAACATGCTAGATGGGTTAAATGGATGGGGTTAAATGGATGGGTCGGGTCGGGTTTATTTTTCATCCCCTTCATGGCTTCATATATCTTAAAGAGTCACTTGGATGTTAAAATCCATAGAAACAAAATTATGACAGTATTTAGTTTATTAAACCAGTTTTTAACATTAAAATCAAGCAATAAATAGTCGACTGTCTTTTCTTTTGTTTATATCCTCATTTTGCAAATTACAATTAGTCAAGTTTGCAAAAATTCCCCATACCACCTATAAATCTCATCCATCCATCTCACATTTCATCTATTAGATCATTACACCTGTCTATATAAAATTTCACCCCACCTTTTTAATTTTTTTTATTCTCCTCCACATGATAAAGTAATAAGCACATGCCATTTTTTTACATTTTGAATTGCAATTTCTCTCTAAACCTCTTCTTCCTCACCGAATAAAGACAAACTACTATGTTTTTCTTCTTTTTCCGTCATTAACAACAAAGCTTCAGTTTCATTTTCAAAATCTATCATTCAAACATTTTTGGTTTCATATCTACGTCAATTAAAGATTAGGTATGTCCAACTTCAATATTTAAGTATGTCCATGTAAAAATTACCATATGCTCTATGAAAACTTTTAGATTTTAACATAGTTCCATGGACCTACCTTGTGTCAAGGTAGATCTACCCTTGCCTGAGAACTGTGAGTAGGTTTTCCTGGTTTTACCCACGGGTCTTGGATTCAACTTTTTGGAGTGACAAGTCTGTGAGATTTTTTTCTTGAATTTCCTGGTTTGGTCCTTTGCAAGTATATATAAGGACAAATACCATAAAAAAAGAAAAGAAAAAAACAAGTAATACAATTACATAAATTTTGTAGTAAAGACAATGTAATATAGTTTTGAATTAAAAAAATACTAGTAAGACTTTTAGTAGAAAAAGGGAGCATAATTACAAAAGTTTATAAATGTAAAATTATAACTTGTTCTTCTTCTTCTTTTGTTTTTATGGCCTATTAAACATGGTTTTTTCACCTGGATATGAAAGTTGTATGAAAGTTGCCAGAGGGCTGGTATGTTTTTGTACTCAATGGCTCCATGAAAGGGCCTACAAGAAGGGTTTGTTCTTGACCACAAGAGGCGGTATACTATCAATATGCTTGAAGTTATTATAGTAATATATATAGACTTTGAAATTTTAAGGCCGTAAAATTTTGAAGTCCGTATCGGTTGTAATTACTATACTTGCTAATTTGCCTAAAATGTATACTTATTAACAATTTTTTAAACTTGAAAAAAGAACGCTAATGTCACAGGGGTTTAATCGAGTCGAGTCAATACAGTGACAATCTCAAGCTCGACTCGATTACCAAACGCGAAGCTCGATACTTGACTCGAGCTTGACCGAGCCTTTATTTTCAAACTTGAGCTCGGCTAACTATTCAATCCTATCGAGCTCGACTTGACTCGATTAAGTTATGAAAATAAATATTAATCAAACCTAATAGCATGAGCTCGATAGTTTTATGCTCGACTCGAAACTTTTAAGCTCGACTCGATTATGCATTACAATAATTATATAAATGATATAATGATATAATATTAAAGGTTAAAATTGTATGATAAGACAAGCTCGAATAGGCTCGCGAGCTTTTCGTGCCGGGTAATATGATACTCGAGATCGATTTGAAAGTCTACTCAAGTAGCTCGACTCGACTAAGTTTGAATCGATTTTGAATATTTTACTTGGATAGCTCACGAGTAGGCTCGACTTAATTACACCCATAGCCCTAATAATTAAACATTAACATTGTCAATTGTCAAATAACAACATTAATTAATGAACACTAAGCATTCCATATTTCCATATATATAAAGAATATTAACATGACTTTCAGTATTAACAATGCTCACTTAGCTAGCATCTAGTGGTTAGATTACTCATAAATTTGAAAAGTTTGATGTTCGTTGAAAGTAATACTTTAACTATAGCAGAGTTTTTCATAGTCACCAAGGTTAATGATTAATAAAAATTATAAAAGTAAACGGAGTATTATCTTGGTATACAAGATGATGAGTTTAATATTTTTGAGGACCTACAAACTAAGAGAGATTAACATCAAAATCATTAAGTTATGTTGTGTTTTATGGAAAAATACATCCCATTTCGTTTACAACAGAGTTATGAATGCGAATATCAATGGAGAAAGCAATGTGTGAGTGGAAATGTAAGATTGCCTTTACAAAAATAACCCCAATATCAAAAGTTTTATAGTTGGTGAATGACTTTCTTGATTAGATGTAAAACGAAAGTTGGTTGCCCCTCATTTGTAGTTTCCAACTTTTTGAAACTTTCACATGAATTATTTCTGGGTTTCTTTCATTTCTACGGCAAAATTCATCTTAAGCAAAATAAAAATACTGCCCACGAAAATAAAAACACTAAAGATAAATCGGAAGGAACCCCTTAATCCATTGTATCGCATTGGTACCTACACAACCACCCTACAACGTTTTAGTTTACTGAAGTAAGTGCCCCTGAACGGATACCACCACATGCAGTCGATTAAATCCGATCTGAGACGATGATAAAACTCAGTTAGATTTTAAATATATTTTTTTGTCTGCTTCTGCCCACTAACTTAATTAGTAACGGTACGTTTGGTTTGCAGGAATGGGAATGAAAGAATGGGTTTGCATATTGGAAACCCATCTAAGGGTTTTAGGCTTGAAATTTGATTTTCATTCCCATTCAAACCCATAGTAATTCCGATACCTATAGTGATTTCTAATAGTAAATCAAGCACCCCTAACTTTTTGTAATCATATGTTTTTCCACTGTCTTTCTTAATGTACACCGATTTAAGCCTACAACAAAAAAAAGGACATAACTACTCTCGTTAAAAACATTTGGAATGACAAAATTGAACCTTATGCCTTTCTAGTGGGCCGTTAGCCCATTTGAATATGGGCATTGTTGGTCCTTACAAAGATATATTTTCCTTTACTAATTAGTAAATGATTTTGTGTAATATGGCTGGTTATTAACGTTAAAATTGATGCACAAAGATTTATAAAACATAAGTATATATGTATATACACTGATACACAAAAAAAATTATGATACACAACGATTTTCAGTTAAAAAAAAAGAATTGTTATATTTGTTTTTATTTTAATACTTGTTTTATTTAAACTAGAACCTGGTTGTCAATAATATTTATAGCATAAAAAAAGTATACTTAATCTTTAAATTAGCAAATTTTTATATCTTCTAACCATAATAGTGCACCTCTCTTTTTAAAAACTAGATGGATGCCCGCGCAATGTGGCGACGAAGGTGGGGTGGCGGCGGCGAGTAGTAAGTAATTGATATAAAGATAGTTGTTGTAAAAGGGGTAGGGTAGTTATTTTATGAGTTAACAGATAGATGATGTAAATTAATAGGGGTATTATAGGTATATCAAGTGGAGATGTTTAAAATAGTAAATGAGGGTGAGGGCATTTTAGGTATATCAAATCATCTTTTGAGAAATGGGGCAGGGGAGAAATGTTTTATATAGTACTAGCATTATACCCGCGCGATGCGACGGCAAAAAACAACATATATTAATTTCTCGATTTATTTGGATCTCAATGATTTATTGATACTATTATGAGTCGGTAAAAATGAAATTTGTATAAACTTAATGTAATACTAGTTTGTTAGATTTTAGCTTGTTAGAATATATTACAAATTATTTATATATATAAAAAAGAGAAATGGTAGAATGACAAAATAATTACAAACAAATATTTACAAATTGAGTTGTCATGTGAGATGGACTAATTAAATTACATTTTTTTTTATCTTTCATGTCTCTCTCTCCATCTCCTATTGGTGACACATAAGTTTGTAAACATTTGTTTGTAATTAGTTTGTCAATCTAACATTTCTCTATAAAAAAATTAATGATCATTTATTCATTTAAAATAAAAAAATTGATTATGTTTAAATTAATCTTTAGATAAATATTATTTCTAAAATAAGTTTACAATTAGTTCGTTAGACTTTTAAAGAGCATATAGACATTTTAAATGATGAATTTTTACGAAATTTCCATAAATAAAACAAGCTAAATGTTTTATATGTAGGTTAAAGATTATAGATATGTAATTTTCTAACATATTATCAGCAACTCCTAAGATTATCATTAACAAAAACCCATAAGTAATAAGTAAAGCAATGTTATGTATCTCCCGATCAATTATTGTGCAGTACACTTTTAAAAAAAGTTCAAATAATCAGTACAAGAATTAACCGATAATCTAAACTACGACTTCATTGCCAGGCTGATTGTCAAGAATCGACATCTTAAACCTTTGCAAGTATACATCCTGCTTTAAAATTAATTATTATTTGTCTTATATTTGTATTTGTAGTGTAATATTGTTATTGAACGTTATAACCATCAAGTATGGCCATATGGGTGATCGGTGGATATTATTGGGCTGGCTGGCTTATTGGACACTAATGAGTATTCTTACTTCTTACTTTCTTAGAGCTCATAAAATGTTATTTTGTTTTTGCTGACAGTAGACAAAAAGAACAATTCATTGTTAAACTTATAAGTCGATTTCTTTACTATTAATTTTCTTAAATTAGTTATCTATCTCTACTCTAAACTTTTAATGCGAAGAAAATTACAAACCAATTTGGAGTTGGACAAAACAATAACTTTTTCAGCATAATCAACACATGTTGACCTTCAGCATTTTAAACACAAGAATTTAATCCGCTGTTGTCGCAAATCACTAATTCAATTTATCATATTTCGTTGGGGTTTGCTAGTACAGTAGTTATATTGGCCGGGTTAATTTTCATTGTGTAAGGAAAATGACATAACACTTTCTTCTATGGGTGGGCCAAACCTTGTTTTCATAAAAATTGTATATTTGGGTTGGTTATGTCAAAGTAGATACGCACATAGATGAAAACGGTTTCTTATAGAATCTGAGATGTACGTGTGGTAGTGCACAATATGAGAAAGAGTCGTGAGGCAGTAATGAGAATGGCGGTGGCGTGGCATTACTGGTAGAGGGAGGAGGAAATGAGATTCGCATTGGTTGGGAGAGGAAAGGTGGAGGGTTCAAATGTGTAAACGTATACGGTTTTCCTATTCAGGTTATTCGTGTAAGATGGGTCTTTTTAATTCTAATTTATGTGGTCTAATCAGGGTATTTTGTAACCATTTTTGAACCTTTCTTTGATCACCTCTAAGTAGTGTTCTTTGGTAAATTAGGATTTGTGTTTTAAAAACATATGGTATATAAATTTGGTTTTTCTTTTCCTTAAATGATATCAAAGAAATTCATGTTAAATTGATAGAAGAAAAAATATATATTAATTACGTTTATAAAGGTATCAAGTTAAAACAATGACTCTTTTTTAAGTGATAAAAATTATATTACTTTTGTATCAAGTAAAATCAAACTAATTAGTATTCTTTCTCTTGGTAAGGCCGGTCACTATGTGGCCATCGTGGCCATTCATCCTTCTCGTCGTCCCCTTTTACCTTAGGCACCGGCCCGTCATCATCAAGTCGTCGTCGTCCCCCGTCTTTTTTACGAAATGGCAAAACGAGTTCTGTGGGCCATGCTTTAGTGTATGTGAGTGTGTATTAATTATTTTTTTTATTGGGGATGAGATGATGAAGGGGGTATGATAGGCAGGGGGTAGTTCTTGGGTGTGTCTTAGAGAGAGAAAGCTGATGTGGCAGTGAGGATGAGGAGATGATGACTTCAGGATAGGGAAAGGCCTAATAAACCTGATAAATTACTTACATGGTTAATTTTAAATTACAAATACAAATTAGGCTTGTTATAAAGACATTCTTTATTCTTTTATCAACAAATTTCAAGTTAAGGTAAAAATGCATAGTTATCATTGTGCATTATGTTTTGAAGGCATTTGGTTGATGGATATGGAAATGAAAGAATGAATTTGATTATGGTTAAGAGGAGTGGGGTTGTCCCAACATGGAGGATATGCGCCATGTGACGCCTAGTTACATAGAAGGAAGCTTCTTGAAAAAGTGGGAGTGGGGCTACTCATGTGGGTGGGGGACTTGCACCATGTGCAACTAGATAATGATCGATTTTTTTTTCTTTTCTTTTTTTTTCACTTCAATATTAAATAAAACATAAAAACAAAATACATTACATAAAATTAAAATCCCAAACATCACTTGTTATCTTCAAAAATAGACGTTTACTCATACGATAGCGCCGCCTAAAATCCCTCGCGCCAATTACCGGCTCATCAACAAAGTAAAAACGCATCAACCGTTCGTTTGCCTCATGCCGACGACGTACTAACACCGCCCTTCTTCTAAATACGGGAGCACCATCCGGCTCCTCTTCCTCCTCTTTTGCGGCTTGTAACATCATACTAACGGTCAAAATAACCGCACTATCGATTGCCTCGTCTAGATTGGTCGAACCACTTGTAAGGGAATCAGAACTAGAAGATGATGGCGAAGACTCAATGATATCCATAATATAAGAAATTGTAGTGTTTGTTGTATAAAATGAAAACTATATATGAAAGTGTAGTATGATTTTGTTGAATGTAAAAATAAGTAGTATATGATATATGTATATATAGGAAGGAGGAAAAGAAAAAAAAAAATAGTCAAACTATGCGTTTGATAGGGGAGAAAGAGTCGTTGGCTCGAAAAATCAAAGAAAAAGGAAGATTCATCTGGCGATCGGGAAAAGTCGCTGAAGGGTGTAAAATGACCGGGATCAACTAGTGGGGGCGGTGTGCTCGACAATCCGACGGCTAACCAGGGGTGGGATCGCCCCACTCCCTTTAGCCTAATAATCCAAGTGTTTGGTTGTTGGGGTTAGTTATTAAAAATAAAAATCAAACACGCCATATTAGGTATATTTATTTAAAACCCATATCTATTTGTGGGTTTAGAAAAGTCATTCATATTCCTCAAAATGTTTCAACCTATGCCATAACTAGGGGTGTTCACGGTTTGGTTTTCAACCCGGATAAACTGTTAACCGAACCGTTTAAAAAACCGAAAAAAATAAAACCATTTTTAATTATGGTTTTCGGTCCGGTTTCATATCCGAAACCGAATTATATATTCGGTTTTTGGTTCGGTTATGGATATATCACGTACGACTTCAACAAAGTAAAATATATTCCTCGTAATCTCATGTATATTAATTATTATCCAATAATCTTACGTTGTTTAATGAAATCATTTTCGAACTTCGAACCAACAAAGGCGTAATCGTGAAAATACTTAATGCATGTTTATTCAATAGTCTTAAGTTGTTTAATGAAATCATTTTGTGATGACTATGTCACTTAATTATCTATTTTGTGCTTTAAATTTCATTTCACTTTACTACTTTGGTAAAAAAAAAATTAGAATTATGAACATGTTTGGGTTGAATTAAAGCTTAGACAAATCTGATGCATTTGTGTTTTCAAATTTGGTTTTCTCGGTTTTAACCGAAACCGAACCGAATTTTAATTCGGTTTTGGTTTAGTTTTTCTATTTTGAATTAGGTTTTGGTTTTGAAAAATAAATATAAAAAAAATTGAAAAACCGAACCGAATAACCGGAAAACCGAACCGAACACCCCAAATACCGAAGTAATTCAAATGTTAGATTGTAACATTTTCCGTTTAGACTGAGCTGGATCAAATTTTGGGTTTACGATCCAATTGAATCAAGTCCTAATCAATCATATATATACTTGTCCAATACAAGAGCAAATGGTCATAGTCCTCTTTCTTTATGAAAAAAGGAAAGTCAAACCTTTTAAAATCCTAAGGAGTAGTCAGCCCAACCCCCCCTTTAAGAGAGCTTTGGATTTTGGGTTCATTAGTACTACGACTAGGCGTGCCCACACCCCCACCCCGCTCCTTTTCTTTATTTACCTTTTAGTTCCACCCCCTCTACTTTAAATTTCTTTTCAAACAAAGCATATATGTATTTTTCCATCCTTTTCAAAAGTATTCTTTCACTTGCGAAAAAAAAAAATGTATATATCTAACATTTTGTCTAATTCAATAGTGTATGAGTGTATCAAGATATTGGCTATTGAGTAAATCTCTATAACTTTTTATGACATTTAATTAATTATCTTTTTATTCAGATTTATTAAGACAAATACTCCGTATAATATTTTGTCCATTGAAATGTAATCATCCGAAACTACAAAAATGAAAACCTAATTCATCACATGTGACTCTTAATAACACGGTTGTAACTAAAACCAATATCGACGTGGATTAAATACGTAGTTGAAACAATTTTGGATATCATGCAAGGTCCCAAGGAATACCAATGTTACATGGACAAAGTTTCAATCAAGTTATGAATGCGATAAACTATCATAAACGAATATTCAAATTGTGAATATAAGTTCCCCATGCCAGTCGCTTGTTGACATTGTTGTAGTATATTATTCGCCGTTCTAAATGTTTAGTAATATGTTGGAAAAAATAGTGGTATTCACCTGTATTCCATATCATTGAAACATTACTTTAACAGTTTAACGGTCAATGTTGAAAAATTAATTAGTAAAGCGACTTAAACATGTCCGAAATGTATATATTTTTTTCTAGTGACTAAACTTGTCATAGAAGTGTGTCTATGCTTTGAAGTTTGAACCAAAACGAGAAAATAGAAAGCAAATGGCAAAAAAAAAAAAAAAGGGAAGAAAAGAAACAAAGAAAAGCAAAAGTCACCCTAAAAACCCCCCCTTCACTTTGAGATACACTTTATTTTTGACCCTATCCTTTGAGCACCCTCTCTTTTCTTTCCCCCTTTTACCTTTGTCTCACAAGTCTTTCCTTTTGGGGTCTTTTAGAGTTTTAGTTTTACCAAATACCAATAGCTTTTCCTTTTTCTCTTCTCTTTTTTATATTTCCTAACACACCCGTAGCTTTTCTTTTGTATATTGTTGCCCCCATCTCCGTATTGAATAATCAAAAGTGTTTTTAGCCTTAATTTCGATATCTTTTCACGTTATTAAAAGCTACTAAAATGGGCTACTTTTTTTTACTTTAAGTTTTAACCTAAACTAGATTATTTTCCCGCGTAATACGCGAGTTAAACATATTAAGTTTTCATAATAACATAATTAGTAGTTATAGATAATATATATTGAAAGATGATGATATTATTACTCAAAAAGTGTTTTATATCGAAGATGGTTAGTGGGATTTGTATGTTATATCTTTGTATGGTGATGGTATAAAGTTAAATACCGATATTACTTATTGAAAAATGATGATATTACTATTATTTGAAATTGGTTTTTATT
>JAOEHQ010048699.1:0-10069 GCA_025447715.1 Asclepias incarnata
CGCGAACGAAAGTATTGGTCACTCGATTATTTCAAGTCTTCTTAGTTGATTATCTTGAGTAATTTTTGCCCAAAACACTATGTGTAATATAATGTATGAATATAATTTAATATAGACTATCAAAACTTGATCATTGCGTATTTGTCGTCGTTTTTACAAAATAGTTTATAAAATTTAATTCATTGCGTCTTGTCAAAAGCTTTTTTTCCCAGCTCACCCTAAGCCCATAAATTCTCAAGGCCGCCCTTGCTCAGAAAGAAACAACTAGGTTATGGCTATAATTACAAGTTAGTTTAACAATTAATCCATCGAGTGCCGGATTCAAGATCGAATACCATTAGATTCAATAATATTTAATTAGATATATTTTACTTTTGGACCTAATTAATTAGATTAAAAAAAAATCAAAAAAATCATGTAGTTAATTACAGGCATCCCTTTTATGTATCCCTGGGCTTGCACCTGAATCCAACAAAACTTAAGTAAATAGATGGTCAAGATAGATTATTTATGTGTGGGAAAAAGTTATACAAAAAGATCAGGTTCAATAAATATTTTTATACATGTAGTATTTAAAATAAGGAAAAAAAAAATAAAAAAATCAAAGATCAGGTAGTATTTAAAATAAGGAAAAAAAAATAAAAAAAATCAAAGAAGTAGTATCTGAAAGTTACTTTCAGTAGGTAAATCAAATCTTATCATTGTGAAAAGAAAGTGTTACAACCAATGTTGTATCTAATTTATTGAGCAACACCGTATTAGATTTATTACCCACGAGTCTATTTCAAGAGAATATATTATTATTATTATTGTTATTAATATTAATATATACGACTCTTTCAAAGAAAATGGGCAGCCTTATACTTTTAACGAACTTTCAACATGCTGTTGAAATGAATCCAAAGCCATAAAGCTAGCATGCATGTTGTAAGGTACTTTCAATGGTCTATTGGTAAGGTATATATTTATATTTTAAATCTTAGGAGTGGGTATTTGAGAGTATTATCGTGAAGTCTTAAGTTTCATCTTAGACATTCAAGTTAGAGTTACAGTAAAAGTAGGATAGGATAGTTAACCGTTTAAAAAAATATATAATTAATAAAGCTAGCATGCATGTTGTAAAGTTAATTAGATGTACGTAGCCATTATATATGTCTGAAGTACGTTGACAACAAAATCTATCGCTAAATTTTCCTCACAGGCTTTTTGGCTTCTAGTTTCTTTGTCCTTTCTCTTCGTTTTTCGTCGTTCTTTGCTTTGTTTCTGTACCTTGTAAGCTTTATCGGTATATGTGTCCAATTATTATTTTCCTCATGATTGTGCAATATGAGCGTATAGTTAATGTTCCGGAAACGTATATTATATGTATTTTGAAGTATTTTGTATAGCAAATTTTCTTTGTTTTCTTTAGTAATTTAAACAGTATAATATTTGTATTTTTTTTAATTGGGGTAAACTTTACTAAATATTTAGCCATAAATATTGGTGTGTGTCTCAATTAATGTTTGATATCATTCATGACATCCCTCCCATTAGCTCGATCTAGCATAATCACCCACAAAGTTGGAAATGGTATGCATACCAAATTTTGGCAAGACCTTTGGTGTGGGAACTCTACTATGGCTTCCTTATTCCGGAGACTGTATGCTTTAGATTTAGACAGACACTGCACTATCAGTAGCCAGTGGGAGAACTCGAATTGGACTTGGAAGTGGCGCAGATCTTTTAGGTCTGACCGTGAAACTGATTTGTTGCAACAAATAATTAGCAGGTTACCAACTGACGAAGACGATAGATGGGTTTCAAACCTTAATGGCAAAACTGAATTTCCCATAGCTCTATTCTGGCAATGTCTGGATCATCATCGGCTCCGTATCAGCGTTAACATGAAACCAATGGAATAATCTTAGCTTGTCCCCAAGAAGATTATTCTATTCATATGGAGGCTGAGACGAGATTGCATACCCACAAGTATCAACTTGTTTGCCAAAGGAATTGATGTTAATACTTTCAGGTACTAGCAATGCCCGAATGGGGTTGAAAGCATCAAGCATATTTTCCAAAATGTAAACTTACTACCGATTCGAGAAAATTTATGAGTTCTTGGATGAACTGTGACATTTCCACTTTGTTACGTAAACAAGTTTCGAAATGGTGTGGTAATCTGAGCAAGTCATTTAGAACTACACAGGGATTGGAGACTATCTTGTTTATTTAGTGGTGGCACATTTGGAAAGCTGGAAACAATATGCTTCACAACGATGTTCGCGAAAGTAGTATGGACATTTTCAATTCTAATGTTACGACTGCTTTCCTATGGATTCATAACCGAGACAGTAAAAGCCAGTTGATTTGGGATACTTGCAACGCGGGTCCTTTTTCACCTGCATAACGAGGAGGCGTGAAATTTCTCTTCAGTACTACAAGTTCTAGCTAGAGCTTTTTTCATTTCTCGTGACCTTGTTGTTTGATTTTTAGTCTCCTTTTTCTTTCTTAGTTGGCTCTCGTGTAGCAGTTTCCCCGGAACTTGTTTGGGATTGTAACAAAAACATACAAAGTGAGGCCCGGTGGCTCGGCCTTCATTGATGGGGTTTTTCCTTGTATCTCGAGCAGAGTAGTAGTTAAAGTTTTAGGTATGATCTAAATTGTGTAATCAATTGTATATCTAGATTTTGTATTTTTGAACATTAGCACCTTGTTAGATGGTCCATTGTTATTAATAATATATCATCTCTGTCGTTCAAAAATAATATTAGTTGGTCAATAGTTATGAATATAAAAATCAACAGTTGTCTAATCTTGTTTTCCACGAGATATGAGGAGATGAGATGTAAGTAGTTTTATCTTTGTTCAAAGGTCTCTTGAGGCTGCTTTCAAAGGACCTCCGCCCATTTTGAAGGAAGTGAAGATCGAACTCTAAACCTCTGTTTCCAAAAATAAAAAGTTTTTTCAGTTGATCCAACGTACACTCCTTATTTAGTTATAAATATACATAGACATATATATAAATTTTGGGTCTTAAAAATCTTAGAGGCCTAAAGCGATAATTTCATTGGCCTAAAGGTAAAAAGGACCTGGTTGATACATATTTATGTCATAATTTTCTTGAAGCCTTGATCAAATCGCATCTATTTTTTTTGTACAAAATGCAAGGTCAAAGAAAAGTAAATACACCTCTTAAACCACTTCGAATTAACATTCATTGCCAGAGAAAATATTTACTCTAATACACTTCATTGGCGATCCCTGAATCTCTATATGTGAGAAAGCAACACTCTAGTAGACAACATATTAATGTGAATATATTTTTTTTTTTTACACTTTCGTCTATTCCACAAGTTTCATTGTAAGACCCATCTTTTATCCATTGAATTATCCATTTCGATTCATACACAGTTTCCCAAGAAACCTGTAAACGACACACATATTAACATTTTAAATTATATTGAAAAGTTTAATACTTTTTCAAATGCATATATTGCTTATAAAGTTATATTAATTATTACTGTCATCGTTACTACCGTCAAAAGAAGTTTTCTAAGCTAAAACTCATATAAGTTATTTATGGTCACAATGTTAAAAGAAAGATTACATTAGTTCGCTATTTTGTCAAATGAAAATGATTTATCTTATGAAATTGAGTATAAAAATTTGATTAAAAAGTTTTTTTTTTCTAACAAAAGCTCGAAAAATAAACTTTATATAAATTTTTTAAACAATTTTTACACATACCAAAAATAGATATAATTTTTTAACCTCGCTATTTATAAGTCTTTTAATTTATTTTTGTCAGTCTCAAGTCAGGAGATAAAGGAAGAAGTTGTTATTAGAAACCATAGAAAAAGCCCCTGGAATTAGTCTCATCTAAGACCACCGAAAAGGTTAAGCCGACCTCATCGTAAAAAAATCCAATTTGTGAAAAGGATTAAAAAAAACCTAAAAATGCATGAAATTCGAATTGTGCATCACTAAATCATGTTTTGAGTTATATATGGAGGCCTGTTATCACAAAGAACTAGACTGATTTCCGTGCCATGTGGCGGCGGCGACTGGTGGTGGTGGCGGCGGCGACGAGTAGTGTAGGTAATTGATGTAAAGGCAATTGATGTAAAATGGATAATGTAGATATTTTAGGAGTTAAGGGATAGATGTTGTAAATTAATTCATTAAGGGTATTATAGGTATATTAAATGGAGATGTTTAAAATATTAAATAAATATGAGGGGTATGTTAGGGTTATCAATTCATAATTTGAGAAGGAAAAGGGGGTCATTTGCTTTTATATAGTATTATAAATAAATTAGCGAAGTGTATGAATTAATGTTCTAGGGATTTATTGAAAATTGCCAATCGCCCACACACACACTTTTGTGTTCCCGTTATCACATAGCCCCTCGTTTGTGAGGTTGGTGAAAAGGTAACGATAAATCTGCAATACCTATTAGTCATCCACATCAAATGTACATATTATACTGCACAGTGTACAAGTATATAAGGTATACATCGTTATAAATGGCTAAAAATTGTTGTGAATTTATCACTCCCTTTGATGATAATGAATTAGTCAAATATTCTCCTTAATTAATGGCGGTTTTCTTGTTTTTTTTAATCAAGTCAAATGACTTAATTGTCCTTTTCATTTAAATTTTAAATTAATAACAAATTTGAATTTCATTTTATCCATTGATCAAAAAATTGAATGGTTATCATTGGCTTAAAAAGGTCCTGGTAGGGTTATCAAAATAACTTATATATATATATATATATATATATATATATATGTGTGTGTGTGTGTGATAAAAGTAAATATAAGGCTGTCTCATACTTAAGCTTAGGTATGGAACCTCTCACATACAAAATTTTTAACATTTGTTGTATAATAAATAAATGACCCAGGCCCCATAAATTTTATGGATTAAAAAATAAAAATTTAAAAGTTTCATACCTAAACTTAGCCGAGACCCTAAAAATGCATGAAATTCGAATTGTACGTCACTAAATCAAGTTTGTGCATCATAAAATCAGTTTTTGTGTAAAAATAAAAAAAGGTTTTTGCGTTAAAAACACTTTTTTTTTCAAAAGTTCTTTTTGTGCATGACAAAGTTGTTAAAATGTGATGCAAATTTTGCACTTTAGAAAAATATGTGGATCATATAAAAAGCACGGTAAATTTTAATATTTTTTAGAAAACAAAATTTCACAACAACGATAAAGAGATGAAGAAAACGGGGAAAAAAAGGCTACAAAGCGGAATATGCATTCTCACTTTTTTCACAATAAAGACTTTTTTATTTGATCACAACCATCTACCAATATATTAAAACAGAATTGAAGAACATTCTTTGATAAATAAGTGACGTTTTATTATGAACGACATATGTCCATTTAAACTTATATTCAAGAACTTTATTCTTTAGATACCATAAATAGTTATAAAAATTTAATTAATTAATATATAAATATAGATACCTAATATAATTAAAAATTTTATATAAAATTTAATATTATATTCATTATTACCATAACTATCTATTTCCATCGTAATTCCTATTTTCAGTTTTAATGAAAATATAAATACGTCCACAATTCAACCATTTGAAAAAGAAAAAAAAAATAATCTACAACCCAAAAATAAATATTATTTATTTAAAAAATACATACGTATCACTCAAAAAAATTACCACCTGTCAAACGCATAAAAATCTAACCAATCAAATGTTTTGTTTGATTATATAGTAGCATGCATTATAGCAAATCAAATTTAACGAAACATTTATCTCTTATAAATACATAACTAGCAACATATTGATATTTATAATATTATAAAAATAAAATTTATTTATTGTAATCCATAAGACATATTAACTTAACTAATAATTAATAATCTATACTACTTTATAAAGCATTTGCAATGTATCTTAAAAATTAAGAATATATATAGACATGGGATAGGTGTTATAAAATATCTCGGAACCAATGTGGGACAATATAACTTTCATGTTTTAATCAATGCTAAAAGGTAAGTTTGTCCCACATTGTTCATAAAAAAATTTTGAATGGAATGCAAACCTTATAAATATTGAAATAATTGCAATACAAGGATTATGTTAGGGGTGTTTTTTTTTTTTATACTATTCATTAAAATTTGTTTCAAATAATTCAGTTTATATTGAGGTTAATCAACGCTAATATAAAAACGTCTTTAAGATTAAACGCCACATGTTGCTGCATCGCGCGGGAATTTTTCTATAATAATAATAGATTTGTGTTTCTAACTTATAATTTAATATTACTTATCTATAATAGTTTATAAAAATTCTTCACCCCCTTGTTGAAAAGTTGAAAATTTATATATGTGAAATTACATTCTACTCTTATTGAATTAATTACACCACCAGTCATTTATCTTTTAAAATATCTCCATCACCCCTTTTATATCAATTACCTACACTATTCAATGCCGCCGTCACCACCACCACTCGCCGCCGCCACCACCACTAGTCGCCGCCATTACCACCAGTCGTCGCCACCACCACACTGCTGCCGCCACCATCATCGCGCATTACACGAGTGCCTCTCTAGTTGTTTAATTATTTATCCATCTACAAACCTAACTAAACGTGGTTGAAAATTTTAAAACGACACGAATTATGTTTCATTATTTTGACTTTGGATTAGGTGATACCATTACCAATATCTAAAATAATATTAGATTTTGATAAATACTTTTATGATAGATGTCTCTCACTATTAAGCTACCATTTAAGAGATCAAATGAATATGATGGAGCATGTTCAGATTTTATTTTCTTAACAAAAAAAATCAATCTATGATATATATACTAGGTTTAGATCCGTGTCAATAAAGGCACTAACTGTTTTTTTAATGGAAACTATCACTCTTACTCTTAAACTACCCGACCCGAATGCTCATAATTGAACTCAGAACTTCTGAATATACCTTAAATACCCCCATCCACTTCATCCCCACAAAAGTGAGGAGTGAGGAGTGAGTCGATCTCAAACCCAGATGACTGATTCCAACATACTAAGACCTTACAAATAGGTTACCAACCACATTGACAGTATGAGCACTAACTAATTAAGTTGGGTTATGCTTTTGCCAACCCTATGATTACTAATATTGTTCATAAGAAATGAGGTCATAAACAAAACAATGCAAAAAAATTAAAAATAAATAAACATTTGACTGCAGACCAACTTCATAAGCTTTGGAAACTACTTTTCTATCTTATTTATGACTGCAGATCAACTCTTGCATCTCTATGGGCGCCAAACGATAAGAAGATTTAACAACAGGAGTAGCTCTAGAGTGAAATCGGTAGAAAATTCGACTTACCGTTCAGGGGAAAACTCCTAGCAATTTTTCAGAAAAGACATCATAGACTTCGCAACAGCAGAAATATTCTACATAAATAATGGCTCTTCCTGGATTCGATGTAAGAACAAGATAGGCTTGACGGCCAAGAGACCAAAAATTTCAACGTGCACGAGCAAAAATATAAACAAAGTTACTCGTTCGCTCCTATCGCCATGAATAAATGTATCTCCTCCACTCGGAGTCTTCTAATAGACCCGCTTTCTTGTCCTACGACAAGTTAGTATTATAAGAACTCCACCAATCCATACTCAAAATTACTAGCTCACCTACGGCGCGCAAAACAAATACCAAAACAAAGGAAAGTAGAACCAATGTCCACGATAGCCAAAACCTATCATACACGAATCACATTGATCCTAACGCATCTCAAGAGGTAAGGTTCTATGAATATTGACCTAATATTACTAGAAATGCCCTATTATGTCCATTTTATAAGAATTTGATCCAAACGCAAGTGAGAACATAAGGTTTTGTTATAAAACGACTCGCCGAGACTTGACCACTGTTGCTTCATCAAAACTTTTGATCCACTTAAATTATGTTTTGTACTGAGTAATTTAAATCATTGAAAACTAGACTCATTTACGCTTCCGTTGCCGCTGGAATCGTCGAAAACGGAGTTATGGTTTGAAAGATATGGACGTTTGAAAATCGACCAGAAAACTGTACGGACTCGCAACGCGAGTGGAAAACATTGCGACGCGAAAATGGGCTCTGATCTCAAATTTTCGACCCAAAACATGCATTGCGACGCGACCAAGCCTCCTTGCAACGCGAAATGTGTCTGGAAGCCCTATTTCGTCCACCCAAATGTCATATTCAAAGCTTGGAAGCTTACCACAACACTTTTTGAGCCTATACAAGTTTAAACGACGACTCATTTCACAAATCCATTTCGAGTCACCCATCTCATATCAAATTATGCGCATGACCCACTTGGGTGGCAAAATGGATAACACTACTAACTTACCACAATATTTACTATAACATGAAAACTTATTATCAACATGCTCCATTCAACAAGACAGTTGTACTTGATTATCAATCTTGTTCTTTAACATTTCAACGGATCCATGACCCATATGGCCCAATCTATTACTCATCAATTTATTCGCATATTTATCGCCACTCCACACTTATCAATTAATCAAATTCATTATTTAACCAATTAGCATACCAATATCTTCAAGCAAAACTCAAAATCAATCTTAATCGTGTCACTACGCACAAAATCTATATTAGCATACTTCCACTCTTGACGAGTTTAACCCGAGTAATTTTAATATACGATCGTAGTAATGTTGTAGTTATTACTATCATTATATATTAACACATCCCTTGCTAATCTCGCTGAACATTTCCATATGCTAACACACTTCTATCACGCAATACAAAGAATCTACGGCCGGTAACATCTATGGTTTAAGTTTAGGTATTAAGTCATCTAAGACCAACACCTAAATCCCTTAAACCTGGCTCTGATACCAAATTGTAAACCAAAAATTTCGACCATTTTTTTTAACAACACAAAGTCACGGCGCGACCACTAACCCATCGCGGCGCGATTACGTTATAAAAGAGGCATAGCGACGCGAGTCAAAGACCATCGCGACGCGATAGTTTCTTCTGACCTGAACCACCCAAAAACACAGCATTACTCGCTGCGCGATATAGGACCATCGCGACGCGATGCTCTGTCCAAATCCGAATTATTGGCAGAAAACCAAACATTTCACAGCTGACTCAACTTATTTCCAAACCAAACTTTTAAGAGATAAATGGAATGTCAGATAAATCATTTCATTGATACCAAAACGACCATTACATTTTGACTCATAAATACCAACGGAGTATATTGCCCAAAACTACAAACATTGACAAAATGGGTTAATTGATTTCATGACCATTTGACATTCTTACAAACCATAAAGCTTACTTTACAAAATATAACCATGTTTGTTAAAAAGGTTTAGGCCAAGAGCCAGGCTGTCAGGACACTAGATCCTCAAAAATACTAACCCACATATATTTTCAACTTCAAGCACCAAAGTCAACCTTCCAATCAAACGGGCTTCTTACCCGAGCTACCACTTCCACCTAAAAATGTAGACAACTAAAAAGGTAAGCTAACGCTTAGTAAGTACATTCATATACATATACACATATCATGACATATCACAACACACTAGGAACATTAACGCCCACCGGTCTCATATAATGCTCCTAGACAATAACAAAGGTAATGGATCCATACCAATACCACGAGTACACCGAGTCATCAACCGTTACCGTGGACTTCCAATAACACAATCATTCCATAAGCTAGCATGAATTAACGCCCACCAGTCTCACATAATTCATGCTACCCCCCATGGTATAATACATGTACATGAATATACTTACCTTAGCCACAATATGCAATAATCCAAATAATCCAATCTTTTTCATACCTATTAACATACAATATTCCATAAGGTTTCCATTCCAATATTCCATACAACCATGACCCCAAACCACAAGACCACCCATTGTAGTGCTTGGCAAAAATCACAATTTACTAATACTTGCATACATGCAAGTCTCAACATTACCAAATCATCATTTTACATGTACCATTCATATTTCCATATCATTACCATAAAATCATTAATCATAACCAAGCACTAAC
>JAOEHQ010048700.1:0-10068 GCA_025447715.1 Asclepias incarnata
TTACACCTTAACGTGTTCGTGTCTTATCGTGTCGTGTCTTATCGTGTCGTGTCTGACACGATTTGCCACCTCTATGAATGGTTGATATGGGTTATGTTTTATCTCAAATGGGTCAAACAAGTTAAATAGGTAACTTAAAAGAGAAAGGGTCAGATGGGTCTAACGTGTCAATGTGGTCCAAAGTGTAAAATTCAACGAATAAAACCTCCAAAAGCATTTTATTTAAAAAAAGTTAGTTTATTGCTATAACAAATTAATGTTTGTAAGGTAAAGTTGCATCAAAGGTTAAACTTATGTGTAAATTATATATGGTGGGGGTGATCTACTTCTTTTATCCACAAAAGTAGTACTAAACTTTTAAAAAATATTAAAACGAGCAATTTTGAAACAAGTTATTCCATTTTACACTAGTAAATTACCCTTTGGAGGTCAAAGGTATTGTTTCCAAAAGTTTTGAACAGTTTGTTTCCGTTTAATGTGAAAAAAGGTAGACTGCCTTAATGATCAATGAATCTAAAGAATACAATTTCGAGTAGTTAACAATCTGACATGATATTTGTTGGCGATGAAGGGTGATTGTAAGCATGTATTGCGATCGTTTATTATTATTGCAACTTTCATGTTGGCAAACAGAGGATTTGGACTAACTGCACATGTCATTGATCACTGCAAGTTGTTCTTAAGTTTCCCGAAGAAACTAATAGCACCTGGATACGTTTATCTCGTTATATATCTATCTAATGATTGACTGATCTATTTAGATACTAGACCCTCTTGGTAGTTTAGACGTCTCTTCATAGTATGATGATCATATAATGTTATGTTTTCAGACATGCAGTTGATACATACCCAGATTACAAGTACTTGGAGTCACGTGTCCTCTTGATGACTAAAGTAGTATGATGATTAATTTGTATGTGAAGGTACAAATGGATACATATGGAGAAACACACATTGCTCGATCTGTAGTAGGACCTGGCATGCAATATCATGGATAAGCAAAAGCGGTACACTGCTCTCAATGTCCTCTTGCATGAATTGATAATGTATAAAAGTGACAAATTGGATGGGTTGGTATTAGACCAAGATTTATGTTTCTAAATATATCAAGGATTGTGATTTAATTGTGATTTATATTTTTGTAAATAGATTGTATTAGGGTCTATATATTCTGGTCTGTATTGTTCAATCATAATCAATACAAACAACATACAGTTTCTATACCAACATTATTATGGTATCAGAGCTCAGCCAACGAGCTTCCTACCAACAACCCTTTTTCTGGTCAGCCACACCTGCTCCTCTATCATCGGTCCACAATGACCATCAACGCCTTCACATCTACAGACAAAACAATCCACACCTCTCACAAGTTTGGGTTCAAATTGAGTCCCACCAATTACGGTTTCTAGAAGACTATGATCAAACCCTTTCTAATCACAAATGGTCTTTTTGATTACATTGACAGTTCCCTAACATGTCCACCTGAAATCCTCCCCTCTACATCCTCTGACAAAGAATCTGCAACCAAACCTCAAAACAACCCGGACTATTCTGCATGGATCTCGAATGATGCTCACATTCATATGCTCCTGCTTTCCACCATCTCTGAGGCATCATTTAAGTATGTCCAAGGTGATACTTCTCGTGAACTTTGGCTGGCTTTGGAACGTGCTTATGCACCACACACATCCTCCCGAGAATACACTCTTAAAACCCAACTTCTCAAGATTGAGATGAAACCAGAAGAGACATCTGCTGATTATATTGCACGAGCACAAGAATACTCAGATGCCCTAGCAAATATTGGTGAGCCAATGAAAGACAAAGATATCGTGATGCTTGTTATTGCAGGTCTGAGAGAAGAATACAACTTTTCAAAACCCAACTTGATTGGAAGGCAGCCCCCTGTTACTCTCTTAGAACTTCCAAATCTCCTTGCAGAACACGAGTACATGATCAAAAAGACTGTTCCTGTCATTCCAACCGTTCAAGCCTTCTCGGCCACTGCCAACCAGAATCCCTCACATTCTAACAGCAACTCAAGCCCCCAACTTCCCGATGAAACCATCAAGTCTCTTCAGCAATTAATGACCCAACTGGGCTTTACGGTTCAACCTGCATCACAGCCCAATCAGGCATTTTACACTAACCGTGGATCTGCCACTCGTGGGGCTTACAATCGCCGAGGCCGTGGCCGACAGAACAACCATCAAAACAGCCGCCAATCTGGCCCTAACACAGGTATTGATTCTAGATTTTCTTGGGCATCTAATCAAAATACAGTCTACGGTTCTTGCAACAGGTGTGGCATCGGACACGTTCCTTCACAGTGTCCCAACCGTGACCCAGCCACCATTCGTTCACCACGTCAGGCTCCTCAAGCAAACTATGCTGATCATCGGTCACAAACATCATCTTGGTTGCCGGATACTGGTGCTAGTAGTCACGTGGCACCTGATCTCAGCGGCTTTGAGGACTCTGAACCTTATCATGGTAAGGATTCTTTATTTGTTGGTAATGGCACAAGTTTACCCATTCTTCATATTGCCTCTACAAAATTTGAATCACCCAATAAAACCCTTTCCATTAACAAAATCCTTCATGTTCCTGAAATCAAACGAAACCTTCTTTCAGTACAACGCTTTTGTCAAGACAATAATGTATTCTTTGAATTTCATGCTACCTTTTTTTGTGTAAAGGATACGGTTACCCGCACTATCCTCCTCACGGGTCCAAGTAAAGACGGGCTCTACTCACTCCATCTTCCAAAGCTTCATCCTGTTTCACATGTTGCCTTTTCAACTATTCGAGCATCTCCTACAATTTGGCATCAAAGACTTGGACATCCTCACTCTCAACTTTTAAAGTCGATGATTTCAAGACATAGTCTTCCTGTCACAAATTCTGTTTTTCCTTTTTGTAATTCATGTCCTATGGGAAAATCTTCAAAAATGCATTTGTCCTCTTCAAACTATAAAAGTTCATGTGTTTTAGATTTAGTGTTTTGTGATGTTTGGGGTCCAGCCCCAGTTACTTCCTTTTATGGACATCGTTATTTTTTGCTTTGTGTTGACCATTACACCAGATACATGTGGCTTTTTCCCCTTAAACAAAAATCTGATGTTTTTACCACCTTTAAACAGTTTCATACAATGGCTGAACGACAGTTTAAAACACACTTAAAAGCTGTCCAAACAGATTGGGGAGGGGAATTTCGCAACTTATCCTCATTTTTTAAAACTCTTGGCATCATACATCGTCTCTCCTGCCCGCACACAAGCGAGCAAAATGGCTTCGTTGAGAGACGCCACCGTCATGTGGTCGAGACTGGCCTTACCCTATTGGCACAATCTGGTCTTCCAATGCGTTTCTGGAATTTTGCATTTGAAACCGCAGCATACCTAATTAACCGTATGCCCTCTCGCACCGCCTCACACATTTCACCTCTAGAACAACTCTTTCATCATAAGCCTGATCTTTCTTTCTTACGCGTCTTTGGATGCCAATGTTTCCCTCACCTACGTCCGTATAATCCACACAAAATGGATTTTCGCTCTCTACCCTGCATATTTCTCGGGTATAGCTCATCTTACTATGGCTACCAATGTCTCGATCCCACTACCAACCGTCTTTACATTGCTCGGCATGTCCGGTTCAATGAGGCATGTTTCCCATTTCTACAACCACGTACATCTTCCAACCCCTCACCTGATCCTTATTTTTCCTCTTATCCATCTCATGCCCCCCCTTCTACACCCTCGGCCCAATCATCTAACCCCAACACTGCTCAGCTCGAACCCACAATACAATCTGACCCACAATCTGCCACCAGCCCACCCACATCCCCAGTCAGCTCACCCGCAATACAACTTGAAATCAACCCACCAGAATCATCCTCTACCAGTCAGAACCAAGACAACTTTGAGGCTTCCAATTCTGCCTCTCCACCATCTGCCTCATCTACCATTCCCGAACCACCAATCCTACCACAACCACCTCTCCAACACACATACAGCCGTCGCCACACTCAACCAATCTCCACCACCCAATCTAGCACTAATTCCCCACACCCTGAAGCTCAAACTCGTTCCCGACCCTCCAACCTAAGACAAAATCCTAAACCTAGGATTCCCTACGATGCCTCGGCTTTTCATACTTCCACCAACTCAACACAAACCGAACCTCCAACCTTCGCTGTTGCCAACAAAAATCCTAACTGGCGCGCAGCCATGACAGAGGAATTCAAAGCCTTAATGAGAAATGGTACATGGACTCTAGTACCACCTGTCCCTAATGCTAATATTGTCGATTGTAAGTGGGTGTACAGGTTAAAACGTGATGAACATGGCAACATCAAACGCTACAAAGCTCGTCTTGTAGCAAAGGGTTTCAACCAACAACCGGGGATCGATTACCATGAGACATTTAGTCCAGTGGTTAAATCCACTACCGTCCGTGTGGTTTTAGCTCTTGCAGTCTCAAGGAAATGGCCACTTAGACAACTTGATGTGCAGAATGCCTTTTTACACGGTGATCTTAAAGAAACTGTCTATTTGCGCCAACCACCGGGTTTTATAGATTCCCAAAAACCGAATCATCTATGCTTACTTCACAAGTCCTTATATGGTCTCAAACAAGCTCCGAGGGCTTGGTTTAATCGCCTTTCGGGGGCCCTATTACATCTTGGATTCTCGGGATCTAAGACGGATCCATCTTTATTTATTTACTCTCATCATGGTGCCTTGCTTTATATGCTTGTCTATGTAGATGATATTATTCTCACCGGTAACAATCCACGGCTGATCAATCATATCCTTCAACAATTAAGCACCAAGTTTGCGATCCAAGACATGGGTCAACTTTCATACTTCTTGGGCATTGAGGTTGTTCCCAAAGGTAATGATCTGATTCTCTCTCAAAAGAAATATATCTCAGACCTTATTCAGAAGGCAGGTCTTTCTCAGTCCAAACCAGTTAACTCTCCAATGGCAATCAATTCCGATTTAGCCCTTGGTGACAGCCCCCAGCTTGCTGATCCTGCTCAATTTAGACAAACAGTTGGAGCCTTACAGTACTTAACTCTCTCCAGACCAGACATTACCTTTGCTGTCAACAAAGTTTGTCAGTTTATGCACTCTCCGACCGAAAATCACTGGTCTGCGGTCAAAAGGATTCTTCGGTATCTTCATGGCACTTCTAATTTTGGTCTTTTGATTCAGCAAAATTCAGCCCCTGTCATCCATGCATACACGGATGCTCATGACCGCTCCCTTACTGCCTTTTCTGATGCCGACTGGGCTGGCTCTCTTGATGACCGTCGATCCACGGGGGGATATGCCATCTATCTTGGCTCAAATCTCATTTCATGGCGTGCCCGTAAACAACGCACTGTCTCTAGGTCATCCACAGAAGCAGAATACAAGGCCTTAGCAGATACTGTTGCTGAGCTAACATGGCTAGAGGCTCTTCTAAAAGAACTTCATGTTTCTATGACATCAGCTCCCATCTTATGGTGTGACAATCTAGGGGCTACCTATCTTTCAGCAAATCCCGTCTTTCATGCCCGTACAAAACATGTGGAAATTGACTTTCATTTCGTTAGAGAAAAGGTGGCTCAAAAACAGCTCTCGGTTCAGTTTATAAAGACAGAAGATCAGATTGCAGATGTGTTTACCAAGCCCTTATCCTCACAACGGTTCTTGCTTCTTAGATCCAAGCTACAGGTTGCTCCCCGACCTTAGCTTGAGGGGGAATATTAGACCAAGATTTATGTTTCTAAATATATCAAGGATTGTGATTTAATTGTGATTTATATTTTCCGTAAATAGATTGTATTAGGGTCTATATATTCTGGTATGTATTGTTCAATTATAATCAATACAAACAATATACAGTTTCTATACCAAAGTTATTAACGATATTATTGAAATCAATGCTCCTTATATTTCATCACTAACAATCCAAGATGATTTGTGTTTATCAAAGCTTTTGTTGCTTGACGTGTCTTCTTTGGTCAAAGCTAACTTAGATTATACAAAGTGTGGCCATTATGAACCTGAAGAGGAGGGAGAAGAGATGCTTAAAAGCTTTATACTAAACCTTTGCCACGTCAAAGAGCTTCAAGTTGGGATTACCTGCTATTCGGTAAATGTTTGTTTTCTTTCTACAACATGTGTGTTTGCAAAGATTTATTGATCAGTAGTTATTATAGCATTTAACTTACTTTGAGTATATGCTTTATTAAAGTCAAATAATATAATGCTACTTGAAGGATTAAAATAAGAAAATCAATTGCTTGAACCAAGAGATAATTTACGCTTATCTAAATAATCAGTTTCCTTACAATAACTTCCCACATGCTTTTCTGATTATTTTCAAGCCAGTACAGAAAATCAAAAGCAAAATCACTTATTGAAACACTCTAATCAGATCAATACGATTTCATGTCAGAATTATATCGGCTCCTAAGAACAACTATATAGAGCCACACTTATGTGAGTGGGATCAGCGTTGACCCTACTGAAAAGTTTCCATCTTTTATTTTCTTTGTTGATTGTTGATGCAGCTTGGTAGGGTGTTGGGTTCTTGAATTTTCAAAGAATGTTTATATACTTTTTGTTGTCAGTTCTTTGGGTCATGTTTCTTTTGATAGCTTGTAGAAGCTTAATGGAGACCCTTTTTGTTGCTCTGATGTAATTTTGTTCTTGATATTGTTACTGGCTTTTCTAAAGAATGCATAGAACTATTGATTTTATATAATCTGTCCTTATAGTTGTGTTCAGTTAAGTGGCGTGTGGCGTATGTATACTTTGACCCTGCTAGAAAACTGTCAGGCTCCGTCCATGTAAAAAGTATGAGTATGAATGTACTTATTTGTTCTTGGGTGTCTCTTTTGTTTAAAGATTTATATTATTATTCTAATTAATTAATTGATGTGTAAATAGTTTAAAGGAAAAAGGAATGTGTGTGTCAAACTAACTCGTTCAGAAATATTTCAAGGTTCAACCAGAACTCCTTTTCGCATCTTACCCAACCCGGCCATCTTGCCACCTCTCTATTCATCCATATAGGCATCATACAGTTTTTATTTTTGTTATGTTTTGTTGTCAGTGATATTTCTCATTGGCAGGTTCTCTCTCATTTGGAAGCTAAAGGTTTCATTTTTCCATCGAACTTGAAGGTTCAAGATGTTCCTTCACCTTTATACTCCGATAGTGATTAGGTGCAGCTAGGTGATTGCTCTGTTTTATCTGGTAGTGACACAGTTGAAAGCATAGATTCGGAGGAGCTAACACCTGATAATGGTTCTGAAGATGATGAGGTTAATTGGTTAATGACACATTGAGTTATTTTTAAACTAGACACGACACGTTGAATTTTTGTTACTCCTCAATTTTAGTTAGTACATTACAAACTATGAAGTTGTTTGATATTTTATGTTATGTAATTAAGTTCTTTGTTCGCCCCCTTTTATGTATATTAGTTTTGGTTAACAAATTCCACTTTCATAACATGACCTTCTCTTCACTTCTGTTGCTTTTTTTGAATACTTCTAGATTTATGCGCTCTACCTTCGTGTGAAACCTTTTCTGGAAGATGCTGCCATGATTGCCATTTTTCTTTACAAAGATTTGATTGTGTTTTCCTTATAATTTTATTGCTTTTGTTGAAAATTAGGAAGGATGCCACTGAATTTAGGGGTGCAAAAAATGAGTAGGAATGACAACAATTAAAGAAATAAAGAACCGATTGTGCACAATTGAGTTTCTTCTCAATCCACTTAACGCTCTCGACACAGGTGATAAGAGTTTTCCTACATTTTAAAGTAAGATAATATGGTCAAATCTTCTGTCACAAGAACAATAATAAGAGTGTGTTTGAAACTGAGGAAATATGTCATTTGGCAATCTGTTGAATACTTGAATGTCATGGGTTGCCAACTGTAGTTGGATATCAAAGTCCAATCCAGCCCTGTCTGGGCCAAGCTAAGCTCAAGGTTAAAAAGTGACCGGCCCTACTTTCAAAAGCCCGGGTTTTATTTACAAACTTGAAGCCGTCTTGAAGGGCCTAAAGAAAATTTAATTTGAGTTCTTATTGAAAGAAAGAAAGAAAGCAACGAGAGCTGTAATTGATATTGAAGATGCCTGCCGCCATGGAACGAGGTCAAAATCAACCTGAAGAAATAGTTATGGAGTTTCCTCCATAAGTTCTTTACCAGATTGTTTACCAGATTGTTTAGCTGTCGAAATCCTTAGCCGTTTACCTTCGACAAAATACGCCATCAAAACAGGTGTTCTCTCCAAACGATGGCAACGTCTTTGGACTTTTGTTCATACCCTTATTTTTTTAATGAGTACGATATCGATATTTCCATGTATAGAAGATACTCGCATCCATTATCGCTTTTTAACAAAACCATAACTCAATGCCAATCAAAGAAGCTCAACAAATTCCAACTCAATACCAGTTTCCGTGTTGGCTTTGAGTCACAGCTCAACAATTTTATTCATTATGCTATTCATTGTAACGTCCAAGAGCTTTACTTAATGTCAGGATATTTGGGAAATAAGGATAAGTTTGAGTTAAAAGACGACATGTTCTTTAACAATTAATTCATGTTGGACTTATCTCAATCTAGCACACTGCATATTTGGTGTCATTAGTTGGAATAAACTAAAGAGTTTGTGTGTCTCACGTGTGAAATTAGATAAAGATTTGATTCAAAATATATTATCCGGAAGTCCTTTGATGGAAACTTTAGAGCTGGAATATTGCGGTGGTTATAGGCGGCTTGATATCACTTCTAAAAGTGTTAAGAACTTGGTCGCCTCTGGATACTACCCGTGGTCTGATATTATTGAAATCAATATATGCTCCAAACGTTTTGTCTCTAACAATACAAAATTATTTGTATTTGAGGCCGGAAGCTTTTAATTTGTTGCTAGATGTGTCGTCTTTACTCAAAGCTTACTTGAATTATATAAATCCGAAGGAACCACTTCATTACTTACTATGAAGATGAGATGCTTGAAGGATTCATACTCGAACTTCACCATGTCAAGGAGCTTAAAGTTGGTAAACACGGTTTAAAGGTAAAGTTTTTCTCCAGTTTCTTATGCTTATCTCGATAATTACGTTAACTTTGTCACGTTCCTTTCCAAATCTTGTTATTTTGACCATAGCTAGATAATCAGAGAAAGACACCATTAGAATAATTTTACCTAAAGACTCAAAACAGGATAATATATATATATATCAGTATCATTGCACACGTCCAATGTTCTCCTCCTCCTTCTGCTTATAACACAGATGGTGAAGATCGGCAAACAGTAGATGTACATTGCAGAAAGATCTATGAACCTGCCTTGGCAATATTCCTTGTCACAAACACAAGTAGTGTGTGTTTTTTTGTTGACGGTTTTACTTGTAGGTGCTTTCATTATTAGCTGCTTAATTATAACTTATCCGTGAATTATGAATTGAATGTTTCTCTTTCTTTGTTCCTCTTGGGGGTGTTTACTCTTCGTAGGGGTGTGATTGCAATTTCTGTTTTCATTTTTCCCTGATAACATTTACTTCATACAGACATTGCATCGTCTTCATTTTTCTTGTCTTCTAATTTCTATTTTTTGGCTGCTAGCTAGGTTCTCTCTCGTTTGAAATCTAAAAGTCTAACACTTCCATCGGGCATGAAGTATATTGATGTTTCTCCACACAGCGATTGGAACCAAGTGTTACTTGACAACGGTCCTAAAGAAGGCGAGGTTTATTGATTGAGCAACTTTGAATCGATTTTAGGTTAGACGTGGCTACTGCATTCCAAATGCATTTAATTTTGTTACTCACGAATATATTATCCGGGAGTCCTTCATTGGATACTTTGTCCTTGTTATGTTGCTACGGCTATAAGCGGCTTGATATTACTTCCAAGAGTGTTAAGAACTTGGTGTTCGCTGGATACAACCCTTTCCTAGATCATCTTGACGATTATTAGACCAAGATTTATGTTTCTAAATATATCAAGGATTGTGATTTAATTGTGATTTATATTTTCCGTAAATAGAT
>JAOEHQ010048701.1:0-10068 GCA_025447715.1 Asclepias incarnata
GTTTTAGTTATTATTTATATAATAGGTAAATTTTAGTTATTATTAATAAGTCATTTATAATAAAAATAAAGGAAAAACAAAAAAAAAATACAATCATTACAGTGTCACGTGTCGCGAATCACCCCACCCTCCTGAGTTGCCCACTCCCCCTTTTTTTAAGGCTGCCCACCTTGCTGACGAGACGCCACATGTCGCAAATCACCCGCAAGGTGGGAAGCCTCGCTCCCTTTGGTTAGCTACATGTATTTAAAAAGAAAAAAACCCCAATTTCTTTTAGCATTATGGTTGAGGATGCTTGTCGTATCACGTGATTTCAAACGTCAGCAAGTATTGGTTAGATTCACTTTGGTCCACGTTCCCATTTGTCCACTTTTCAATTAAATTATTTCTTGTGGATGCAAAAATCGAATTCCCTTTGGAAATGACTTTTAAAAAGTTTTCTTTTATTCTCTTCTATTTCATATATTTTATATTATTTATATTTATTACAGTATTTTATATTTATTTTATTTCGGTTTTCCAAATTTGCCCATTCTCCTGTTTTCTCTTCTAAAAAGAACAGAAAACCTTGCTTCAGCATCTCAATTCCTGACTTTCTGTTGGTAAGCCTTTTAATTTTATTCAAGAATCTTTAGTATTTTGGATCTCTGTTCATTGTTGCTGTCTTTTGCATGTATGACTCTTTATATATATATAGATATAATTTTCATTTTGACGTTATTCATATTACGAAATAAAGTATGTAAGTAAATAACACCCAATGCCGTCTTTCACGGGTTTTGGGTCCTAATACCATGACGGTGTATGGGGAAGAAGGTTGAGATGTTGACAATCCATACTTTTTCATATAATGAGTCTATATGAAAACGTAGCATGCATTATTGATGGGAAAGTTGTGTTGTTGTAGCAGAATATGGCAACCAGTATAGCTTCTGGCAGTGCAAATCTACAGTTCCTGGAGACAGGTTGCCGGCAACCCGGTTTGTTTTCGCTGTCCATATCTCAGAATTGCAGTCAGAAGTTTTCATGGTATACTTTGATTTAATATGAATTTCTTTTTTTCTTTTTTTTTTTAAATGAAGGGAAAAAGTTACACGGGCAAATTTTATATCGTACGATAAAGCATTACAATTATAAGATTGTGGGAAGACCACATAATGACTTAGTTAACGAAAACCGAGTGCATATATACAAGACAGACCCTGTGTATGACAGCCTATTTAATAACCACGTCCCTAGAACCAATGATTTAATATGAATTTCAATTATTATTTTTGGGAATTATGTACTATATTGTACAAAGCTACAAATATTGCTAATATGGGTATATTTATGCTTCAGGGCGAAGGGTTGAGGTGACATGTTAAACGTTTTATGTTGAAAATGAGTCTGTTTTTGGTGTGTTTGGTCCTAGCTATGTTTTTTGAAGCTTAAATATTGAAATTTTAGAAGAAGCTCGTATAGAAAAAAGTATAATTCGATTTGGATGTCGCTTTTAGAAAGAAAAGTGGCAGACCCTAAAAGCAAATAAAATAAAAGCTACTGGAAACGATGCTTAAAAAACACCCCAACTTCTGGCTCGAGCTCTGGCTAGTTTTTCGTAATATAGGTTTGGGTTGCGGTATACTGGGAACAAGTCAAACAGATTGAACTATCACAAGTTTAATGTGGTATGTAGTGTTTCGTCTAACTTACATGAAGAGTTGAAGTCGATGTGATGTATCACATTTTTTACATTTCTTTCTTGACAGCTAATGTAGTTTACCGCATATTTATCCATTGTCTTTTGAATGGTAATGTGGTTTAGCACATTTTCAACTACCCTTCTTTTAAGGTTAAGGTGATTGTATATATCATGCTTATAGGTTGCGTGGCGGGTTCAACAATTTTCAAATCAAACATTATTCAGTTGGTGAAACTCGAAGACCATTTTCAACAATCATAAAATCATGTATGAGCGATGATTCCACAAAGTATTTTGATTTTTCTGTTATTGGTAGCGGAGTTGCTGGTCTTCGATATGCTCTTGAGGTTGCAAAACATGGCACTGTTGCTGTCATAACAAAAGCCGAGCCTCATGAAAGCAATACTAATTATGCACAGGGTGGTGTTAGTGCCGTGTTGTCCCATTCTGATTCAGTTGAGAGTCATATGCAAGATACCATTGTTGCAGGGGCTTATTTATGCGACGAGGAGACTGTCCGAGTAAGTGCATATGAAGTCACATTCTGTAATATAAATGATCCTATTTTTAAGCACAAATTATGTTTGATGTTTAAAGTATTTGAAGTTATGGTTATCTGCAGGTGGTATGCACAGAAGGACCTGAGAGAATTAGGGAATTAATAACCATGGGTGCCTCATTTGATCATGGAGAAGATGGAAACTTACATCTAGCAAGAGAAGGTGGTCATTCTCATCATAGAATAGTACATGCTGCTGATATGACAGGAAGAGAAATCGAAAGAGCACTTCTCAAGGCAATTGAAAAAGATTCCAATATTTCTGTCTTCAAGCATCATTTTGCAATCGACTTGCTGACTTCCCAGGTTTGTATCATAGTTAAATATATTGTTAATTATCCAAGATTGTTGTAGTGTGACTTTTCGTATAATTTGGATTATGTATGCAGGATGGATCCCAGATGGTTTGCCATGGCGTTGACACTATGAATACAGAAACTCACAAGGTGATCACAGTCATGTTCATGTGAATATATGTAAAGGTGGCAGTTTCGACCCATTTACTTATAAACGGGTCAATCTAGGTAGTGGCTTGTCTCTAATGGGTCAAATAAAAGAGAAAAAGCTAGAATAGATGCTGGTCAAAGATGTTTAAAATGGCCCTGAGTTTGTCTTTAATTATAGCCTCCTAAATTGTGATCTTATTAAAAAACATGAATTATTATTGTGATAACATAGTCTTTGTAATCATATTTGATGCATTAACTACTTAAAAAAGCTAGACCAAAAATGTTTGTGGTCAACACAGCGTGTCCTGGTCTGTTTGGGCCCGTACAAAAAACTACCCATTTCAAATTGAATCCTTTTTGACCTGTTACGCAACCTACCAGCCCACCCATTTTGCTACTTCTAGACTTATGTCACACGTGATGTCGGCGTGTTGCTGATCTTTATACATCTGTTGGAAATTGTAGGTGGTACGATTTATTTCAAAGGTGACGTTGCTTGCTTCAGGGGGTGCAGGGCATATCTATCCATCTACTACGAACCCACCGGTATGATCATCTCAATTAATATCATTATGTTGTTTGTTTCTGCTAGTTTTGCTATTTACTCCTTGTTTTGGTAAAATTTTACAGGTAGCTACAGGAGATGGAATCGCAATGGCGCATCGAGCACAGGCTGTAATTTCAAACATGGAGTAAGAAATCTTGGTTCTTCTATTAAATTGCATTTTGCTGAGTTCTATAATGTACTCCACTTTCAGATTTGTGCAGTTTCATCCAACTGCATTAGCAGATGCAGGCCTTCCGATCAGACCAACCCAAACTCGTGAAAATGCATTCTTGATCACTGAAGCTGTGAGGGGTGATGGGGGTCTTCTGTATAATCTTGATATGGAAAGGTTCATGCCTATGTATGATGAACGGGCTGAGCTAGCACCAAGAGACGTTGTGGCTAGAAGTATAGATGATCAGCTTAAAAAACGCAACGAGAAATATGTTCTTTTAGACATCAGTCACAAAGGCCGAGAGGACATTCTTTCTCATTTTCCTAATATTGCCGCTGAGTGTCTCAAGTATGGCCTCGATATAACTCGTGACCCGATTCCAGTAGTTCCTGCTGCTCATTACATGTGTGGAGGAGTTAGGGCTGGTCTTCAAGGGGAAACCAATGTTCGTGGACTTTTTGTGGCAGGTGAGATTTTTGTTTTCTCAGTTTTGGACTTCTGTTGTTGAATGGAGTAAGTTCTTACAGTAGGTGTGATATAGATTTACATATTATAGCACTGCTTTTTCTATGTTAGTACTTCCCGTAATTGCAACAATATTTAGTAGAGAAAAATTACCCAAAATAAGGAAAAACATACAAATTTTGAAGTTCCAAATTGTTCTGTTATACACTTTAAAACAAAAGTAAGAAGCAGGGTTGCCCCTATCTATAGGGGGCATATTCAACCCATTTATGTCAAAGCAGGTCAATTGGGTTTTTTGTTAATGCTAACGGGTCGAAAGGGTATATTTGGAAGAATATGGCTACAAATGAAGCAGGTCGAATGTATTAAAGTAGTCTTAAGCATACTCAAGTGGTTACAACGTTCTACATTGATTTATTATAAAATTTGTTTTATCATTAGTTAGTGAACAGTTTTTGCAACCATTTTAAAGATATTATTTATTGCAGCTCACATAGATTGAAAAGAAGTATTCTTGTCCTGGGATTAGTTAACCAACAGAAAAAAAAAAGAAGTATTCTCCTCCTACATTTATACCTTTAATGACCCAAATGAGTTTTGATGCATTACTCAACCTAGAACCCATCCATTTTGCCATGTATACTTTTATCCTTGTTTAGTGTCATATGTTAGTAAACCCTGAGCCAACTAAAAGATGACGAGGATGATCTGATTTTTGTTGACTTGAATTCATAGGTGAGGTTGCCTGCACTGGATTACACGGAGCAAACAGACTTGCTAGCAACTCATTGTTAGAAGCACTGGTATTTGCACGCAGGGCTGTGAATCCTTCAATTGAACATATGAAAGACTCCCACATTGGTCAAAGTGTTTCACGGTGGTGGGACCCACCCGTTGTTCCTATGCAGTTAGGGTGCACAATTCTGGACAAGATTATCAGGAGGACAAAGGAAGTCAGAAAGGAATTACAGTCAATCATGTGGGAGTATGTTGGAATTGTGAGGTCCACCACACGGCTAAAGGCTGCTGAGCGGAGGATCGGGGAACTGGAACTTGAATGGGAAGCTTACTTATTTCAACAAGGGTGGGAACCAACAATGGTGGGGCTTGAGGCTTGTGAAATGAGAAACCTGTTTTGCTGTGCTAAACTGGTGATTAGCAGTGCGTTGACTAGACATGAAAGCCGTGGTCTTCATTACACCATTGATTTCCCGCATGTTAATGAACAATCAAGGTTGCCAACTATCATCTTCCCTTGTTCAACCGTGAATGGGACTTGGAGTTCAAGACAGCTTCACAAGCAACAGATATGTTAGCAGAAGCTGCAGTGGACCATTTTGACCATCTGATATTCATGTAATAAACAAATCAAAGGAAATTCAAAAGAAAGAAAGGTACATCTTGTTTTCCCTCCATTATATTATACTTTAATTGAATTAAAAATATTATAGCAAGATTGCAGTGTTTTCGACGACTGGTAGTTGCACAGTTTTTGAATAGCAGTTGTTAAAGTTTTTGTGACGGTTTTACCTGGGATTACATTCTGTTATGACTGGACTAAGAATGTGAGGTGTAAATATAAAGGGAAAATATGTGGTATATGACATTATCAATGCTTGAATGTTATAACATCTAAACCATGCTTGTACATCTTTTGAGTGTAACTGAAAAGATTCATCTACATCTTTTACAAGCACGAATATGGTAGCAGCATTAAACCAATAATCGTCATATCTTTATTCCGCCAGTTATTGACCCAGTTAAACCAATGACCCCTATAATGTTTATCATCATCCTTTATGCCGCGCAAAATTTTCAATTGGCAACTCTTGTAATAATACCCGTGTACAATAGGGTTGACTGTTGGCCCGAGGCAAGGGATACTTAACTTTATAACTTGTGAACCATGAACACTGTCACTATTTGTTAATATATGATGTTGTTCTCTTTGTAGACAATATCAAACTTAATGATAAGGTATGCCCGTCTTTGATCGCAGCCAATAGATTTCAATCTCTGTTTAACTGAGTCATGGGTTGGCTTAGCTGTTAGGTCTCGTTATTCCCCAAATCCCCAAAAGATTTCTAAAGTTGAAATTTGTGCTGTAACTCCTCGGGAGCGCCCTTTGTAGCCTAATTATCAAAACCGTGGCGGGTCGTATGTCGAGTCTATTGGGGGTTTACATGTCATGTCACCAAAGGTAGTTCGAGACTGGGTTCCCTCATAAGAAATACCTTTCACCCTTTATTCACAAAAAACGTACATTGTTATATTATACATTAGCAATACTTAAGATGGTTAAACTGTAACTTAGTCTAGGATAGGGCTTTAATTGTACTTAGTTAAATAGAGTTTAGGAATGGGAAGTGATATATGCACCACACTATTTGATACATTTACCATCATATACAACTTTTAAAAGTCACGAATGAATAAATGTCGTAAATATATCAAAATATATGGTTTCTATATCATCTTGACATCTTCCTTTAGGAATAGATGGAAACTAGTGTTACTAAGCAAAGATACTTAAAAAGGTTTTATGGAAGGCAAGTTTCATAGGGATTTCACCTCCCATCTCTATAAAAGGAGTTGAGGGGGGATTGATTCTTCTTATTACTCATTCGTTTTCTTTGATTAAGACTAGAGTTTGAGGGTATTCGTGTGTGGGTTTATGTTAGTCCAACGATTGGACTAGGGAAAATTAGTTGAAAAGACTTAAATGCTAATGTAAGTGATCAGCAATCAAGAGGTCATCAACTATCTCCTTCATCAACGATCACAGTCAACATTAAAGTGTGTTGGCAACCATCAACGGTCAAGTTCTTCCACATGTGAAGATAACGAAGTTATTACTTATTGACAAAAAAAACATTCCCATTTTTGTAAGTCAAAACGAAGTTATTACTTACATTGACAAAAAGAACATTCTCATTTTTATAAGTCAAAAGAAGCGGAAAAAAAGGAAAGAGAAACAGCCCACTCCAAAAAGTCACATGTTGATTGACACAACATGAGGGTTCGTTAACCGTTGGATCGAAGTGATTTTTGAATTGAGGTTGAACACACATAGGTCTACAATCCGATCGAAGGGATATTCAACCGGAGGTTCCGATAGGAAGATATAACCTGTCGAAGTTGCACGTCAAAATTGTAAGGTTTCGTGTTATTTTAAATATATTTTTGGTTATTGTTTGGCTATCGTCGTAGATGGGTTAGTGAAGGCTTTTGTTATTTTGTAGTTTGCGTTCAGATGGGCTAGTTTATGAGAATGACTTGTATAGTTGGACCGCTTTTTCTGGTTTCAGTTAATGGGGAGCTTTTGTCCTCTCCTAAAGACATAAATTATCGATGAGGATTGAGCCATCGAGAAGTGATGCTTTTGAGTTGGTTGGTTAGATTGCGAAGGTAATTATTTAGTCCAATTAAGGTTTAAATTTGCATTTGTTACCTTTTCCATACCTACCCTTTGTTAATTATTTGTGTGCTTGTAATGGATGGTATGTTTTCTTTCCTATTGAGAGGTAATATGTTTATCACAAATTCTTTTGATATATATACCATGGTGCTGCATTATCGACTTGGATAGTGTAACTTAAAATCGTACATTGAAGTAAATGTATCAAAAGTTGCATCACCGACTTCTCTTTCTTAGATTATTCACTATCACAACCCAATTTTTTTATTAAAAAATTAATTTCTTTCTCTTCCACTTATACAACCCAACCTAATCTATCTTTTCACTCGCACTCACAACCTAACCCAACCCAACCCAAACCAATATTTTATTAAATGCAAAAGATATCATTTAATTTTTTTTTTTGAACGGACAACAAACACGAAACCCGAACTTTCATCCGGGATAGCCCAATGGCTAAAGGCTACCATTATTGTAGGCCGAAACCAACAGCTGGCCACTATTACCGTTGAATGGAAGCCCAGACTCATCAAGATGCATAAATTCAAGGAAAATCCGACAAAGGCCAAACCAATGATTAAACATCCGCCTTGTGGGTAAAACATGAGTGCCTCACCACTCCAACTGTGGATCATATTAAAAAAGATAAATTTTTTTTGAATGACTAGTTAGTTGTTAGTGACTCTAATCCTAGGAAATGCATCAAAGTGGGTAGCCACCCCCAAGATTTGAACCGTCAATTCACGCATAGGAAGGACCTTAATAGCCAACCCTGACCAGCCTTTCTATTAAGGTGTTGACATAATAAACCAAGATAATTAATACTTTTCCCTTATACCTAGTGACCTCAATAATGGGGAGGTCATGAGTTCACAAGTCCCACATGAAACAAAATTATTAGGGTTTTTCATGTTGGAACAACAGATTTTTTCTCTTCTACGATGGATTTCCTTTTGTGAAAATGATTGGATTATCTACATTTAAGAAAGCAAAAGAAAAAAAAAAGTTTTCGATCCGTTATGACATACTATATAAACGGGTAGCACAATGATCCGCAACTTCATGACACCCATTTTACAAAAATGATAAGCCAAACTATAACTATGAGATACAACAATTTGATACTTACTGCATTATATATATCTTTATAAAATGAGAAATCTACATTTTTGCAGTTAAAATGCACCAAGTTTAAGAATACATAACGATTCAAACAATGATGTAGGGATTTTGTACTTTCGTTGGTGCTTGTGGTCTTTCTTATTGTGAAGCGATATTCGTATCGTTGATTTTGATAAACTTAACATATTGTACTTACAAACTTTATAACATATTATACAAATATCTAATTTCCATCGTTGGTAAATTAATCAAACTCCATGGTATCAATATCATCGACCTTTCTAATTAAGTATAGCATCTAGCCAACTACACACATCACATCTCAGTAAAAAAAAGTAAGATGTTATAATCTTAATTTGGAAGAATTAGATTATTCAAAATTATGGCTTCTTCAAGCATAGATCGATGGTTGTGTACAACAGTAAATCACATTAACATGGAAAACTTAACACATTCCAAATTTATTACATAAACAGAAAGAGTAGTACATAAAAAAAGGAGTACATAGATATGTAATCAAACAAGAGTTTCACTCGATCCATGTAGACCATGCTATTATATTGCTGCCGGAACCACCCATAAACATTTCTGATATATGTGACCCACAAGTCGTAGATCGATTAACGGATTCGGAATGGCGCTGCTAATTAAGTTTGATCCATGGTAACACTGCTGAGTAAGTTTAGAGAATGCTTAGGAGGAAGAATATTTAGAAGAGAGGCTCTTGTTTTAATCAGACTCCTAAACATGCACTCCAAACCATTCTCCATTTCTTCGAAAAGGGACTCTAGATCGCCATTGAAAACTTGAACCTGATTCTTTTCCTCGGGTGCGCCTTTGTTGATCATTTTGGAAACTATTGACCATCGTGTCGTCTGCTTCGACTTTGCAACAGACCCAGACAAGAACAACAAGAGTGACCTATACACAGAAGACCTCACAACACCAACATCTCTTACTACTTTAATAACCGATAACACATGATGATCTAGATCGATTGGAGGCATGCCTCCAATCTTTTCATCAATTTGTTTCAGGGAAGAAATAGCTTTCTTGGTGTCTTTCTTGAGGTTCTTCATGAAGGAAGTGGCTATGCTTACATCTCCTTTTTTTCGTCTGACTGCCGATTGAACATCTCTAGCGTTTTCTTTCGCCTGCGACACCAAATCCCTTGTAGACTCACAAATATCCATAAGACTAATGGACTTGTCCAACAATGCATTCACCAAGTTTGTATATTGGCTATGAGTAAGAGCTTGTTGGGTCAAAGGCAAACTGAGAAGACCATCAACGCATTCATATAATCCTTGCAGCCTCACTAGTGCACCACACAATGTATCAGCAGTAGGAACAGAAGACATCGATGCCTCCCATTTTCGGAACTCACAGATCTCTTCTTCGGCCTGGATAGTGCTTGGATGAGCCAGAGTTGGCAAGCTCATCGAGCGAAAATGATGAACATTTTCGGATGAAGAAAAGGTGGTAGCCATTTACTTTCTTATGTTAACTTTTGCTGAACACTTCTATGTTTTGTGGTGTGTTAGCCGCGGGTTTGATGGCTATATATATATATATATATATATATATATAGATGTGGGTTCCTGTAGGAAGGGTTTTAAAATGCGAAGTGTGCGAAGTGTGCTAAATGC
>JAOEHQ010048702.1:0-10068 GCA_025447715.1 Asclepias incarnata
GGGGGGCGCCCGACCCCCCGAAAATTTTTTTGCGATGTAGGGGGTATATAGTTTTCGTGTAGAAAAATTTCGGTATATTAGGTTTCGACCCCTCATTTTAATAGCGTTAGGATAAAAATAGCATTAGTAAAAAAAAAAATTAGATCCCGACCCCCCATACAAAAGTTTCAAGCTTCGCCACTGCTAAAAAGTTGAAAATAAAAAACGAGGTTTAGAACTTAACAAAATATTTTTTTTGTATTAATTTAAGAGTTAATTGCACAAATCATCAACGTGGTTCGCACACTTTTATGGTTTTTATCTCTTCAAGGTTTTTTTAGTAGATTTTATCCGAAATCCAAATTCTTTTAGCACTTTACTTTCTTTTAAGGGATAAAAATCACGAAAGTGTGCAAACTTTTTTTAACACCTTACACTCCTCAAAATGATGTAAAGTGCTAAAAAAGTTTTGAATTTTAGACAAAATCCATTAAAAAAAACCTTAAAAGGATGAAAACCACAAAAATATGCAAACCATAAAAATAATTTGTGCAATTAACTCTTAGTTTATACATAGATATATAAGTTACAATCACCAATAATATATACTACATTATAAAAGAGATGGCATTGGTGTCTTAATTTTTGAATTTTTAAAAACTTTTTATATATGTAAACTATTTAATGCAACAACTATTTATTTGGTATCTTTTTTTTTCCCCTTAATATTTATTTGGCATCTTAATTAACACACAATAAATTAATTAAATTATTAACAAAAATTAAATAAATTATTTATTTGAACACCACTAACAACTTTACATCAACACCATCAATCATGGTCTTATGTCGGCGATCGGTAAAACTGGTTGTCGTCATCCTTTGCCGATAACAAAAAACTTTAATTGTTATCAATATTAAAATTTTGACTAATATCTGAATTTAAATAATCTAGAAACCATCTACCGCTGCGCATTGCATGAGTAGATTTCTAGTATATCTATATACTTCTATATAAAACATATCAAACACACACCCCTTAATAAAATAAAAAAAGTGATACACGTTTTTTATGTTGTCATAGATATAGTTTACAATCACCAATAATATACTGTACTTTTTGTTTCGATAATATTGGGAAAATAAATATTTATTTAACTTTCTATGAGATATTAATATAATTATGTTTAAATGTGATACACGCTTTTTTATGTTGTCATCTTTTTACATGTTACGAAATTTATCTTTATATTCAGATGGACTAACATATACTACTGATATATTAAAAACATTTTTACGATTATTTAAAAAATTTTTTATTAAAATATCAACATAACTATATAAATAAACAAACAATGATATTAATATTCATGCAATACAAATATATGAAACTAAAATAATAAATTCAACACTAATAAATGTAAATACGAGTATAATAATCACATGCCTCACGAAATTAATGATTGATATATACTACGTAGTGTATTATGCGTAAGCAAAATCTTAATAATAATTAATAATTTTTGAAATACCTATAAATCGTTAATATTGCTTGTATATCTAACCGGATGTACTTTTAGAGTACTCCTAATGGGTCCGTTTTGGACTAGTATTGGACTTGTATTCATTTGAACATCATTAGACATGATGTATATTGAGTTGTGTATTGGATCAATTGTGATGGGGAATATGAACGTATTGGTGTGGGTTTTTTTTTTTTTCTTTTCCTCTCACATCCATTTGTATATTATATTTAAATGGTGGTTTCTAAACATGTATTGACATTAAAGATATTGGAAAGGATTTGTATATGGTTTGTATTGAAAGGGAATTTTTTGATGTGACACATGTATGTATGGGCATGTATTCATGTATTGATTAAGAGTCCTCTTAGTTTGTGAATTTGAGATATTTAGTGATGACACGAGCTTCAAATTCGTATTTGTACATCGGATTAGGTAGGATTCCAAGACAGCAAGAAAATTTTGATGCGACAAAAGAACAGAGTACATCTAACATGTTTGTAAGAAGCATCGACTATGGAACAATTGTGTCCCTTATATATGATTTTCTTTCACAAGTCCTAAACAAATATTTTTATTTCTTCTTCATTTTTTATTTTTGCATTTTCTTTATAAAGGCAATTATATTAGTTTGATGTTGTTAGCAATGCAGCATGGTTTTTTTTATTTTTATATAATTTTTTTTAACGACAGAAATATTATTACAAAATGACTGTTTAATAAGATACTAGAGCCAAATCATACAAAAATCTAAATTACAACAAAATTACACAAACTAGATTTTACCAAGAGCTTTAACCTCTAAACTGCCAGACATGAGGGGAAAAAACCATCAACGGAAGTCACATTACCGGTTTTCATTCAGTGATGTTTTTGGTGCAATCCCAAACAAGTCCCGGGGCTGACATGATCCTTTTGTAATCGAGAATAACACATTGTGCTACACTGCTACCGGTGTGGTGTTTGTGAGTTTTCTTATAATATATTTTTTCGATTAGTGAAGACCAATGTACTTTTTTTTTTATAATAAAAAGTGATTTCCATATGGTTTTGCTTGTGATGCTCACTTGATAACCTTGTCTAATGTAGTAATACGGTTGATATGCATTAAGAATACTCTTAGGACACATTGATTTTTGTTTTTTTATTTTTATATTTATTTTTTTTGGTAATAGATTACTCGACTTTAAACTTTCTGAAAAGTTAGATAAACTTTTATTTATTTTATTACGTGTCTAGAAGTTTTCTTGTGACCATGTGGTCCAAGTGTGAAAGGAGTACCATACTTTGATAAAGAAAACTATTCGAAATCTCACTTGTGAAATTATAATGAAAAGATCGAATTAAAAAAAATTTCTCTTTATATTAATTGCTCAAATTCTTTTTATTAGGATATTATTGAGTTGCATGTTGCTATCATATGAGACCAAATTTCATGGTCAAACCCATGTAACGCGTTTTCTTGTGCCTTCATTAAACATTATTCAACAAAAAATTTCCATCACATATATTCTAATATATATATATATATATATATATATATATATATATATATATTGATATTGATTGATAAAATAAATCTATACTGAGTATTCTTGTTATTCAACATGTTATCTTAATTACTCTATAACATGCTAATGATACATGTAAGTGATTAATTAGACAAATGAATATTTAGGTATATGCTTATCAATTGTTTCACCTTTTTTTTTTTTCTAAGTTTGATGTTGTATATATATATCGAATTTTTGGTTATTGCTATCTTTATCAAGTAATTAAAACTTTTTAGCATGACGTACAGCCACATGAATTTGCTTTTTTATTTGTCATGTTAACAAAATCATGTCCAAGTGATCATTTCCTAAGGACCAGCTCAGACAATGTTCACTTGTTTTTGGGTATCACCCTATGAAGTGAGTCTGGATTCAAACCAGTGACATGATATTACAAAAGTCCTCTATAGTAGCCCCACAAAACATTTACGGTGGGAGAGTGACACTAGTTGATCTAAGACCAACTGGCTTTGTCCTTAAGAGATCCAAACACCAAAACTGCTTCAAACAAAGGGTGCCAAGAAACCACTTTATTTCTATAACAATTTCATGATTTCATCTACCTATCTATATCTACTCATAATAACATGTACAAGAGTAATAAAAATAAAACTAACAAAAACAAAACATTATTTACTCTTTAAGCCAGTCAAGACCAAAACATTGTTCTGCTACTTGAACACACAAGCCAGACAACTCTTTTTCCATCTCTTTCCATAGCCAAAAAATCTCTTCATCACATTTAACCCGTCTCAAAGATCTCAAACTCGATACAGATCGTGGCAACGTTTTAATTTGCGGACATTCGCGCATGTCAATCACTTTTAAACTCAAACAACCACTGATTTCTTCATTAAGACATTGAAGATTGACACATTGAGAAATATCAATATGTTCTAACCACATAAGGTTCTTAATCCCAAATGGTAGTGTTTTCAGCTTCGGACACGCACAAACTCTCAAAATTCTTAAAAATATAAGTTTACCAAAATCAAATGGGAGTTCTTCAAGACTTTCACAATTGGTGATGCTTAGACTCTTTAAACTTTTCACTTGGCAAATACTTGATGGTAGTTTGGTCATTTCAATGCAGTGGTCCATTGTGAGCTCTTCAAGGCGAGGGAATAGTTGAGAGAGGTCTAGTTCGGATCGGTCGTTGAGGTTTATCTTGCAAAGTAGTAACGAGATTTTACGTAGGTTTGTGAGGGGTAAAATGGCTTTTTCGGGTAGTTGAGGAATGGTCACTTTTTCAAACCAAAGGCTTCTCAAATTGGTTAAACTACTCAAGACAGATAAGTTGTGAAGCACTGCGGTTTTATTGTTGTAGTTTATTAACACTAAGGCTCTAAGTTTCGGCATGTTTTCAATGAAATCGGGCAAGAAATAATCAGTTGAATCGAAATTTAAGATGAGCACTTCGGCTTTAGGAAATTCCGTGTTCAACCAATCCATTTTTCTCATTTCACCTGGCATAATAGAAGTTCAAGAATTTATTTCCTAGAAGCATACAATAATGGAAAGTGATAAACCTACCACCATATTTGATTAATGGAAAGTGATAAACCTACCACCATATTTGATTAATTTACCACAATGTACCATTTCTATGACAGAGTCAGTAATGCATATATATGTGGTATATGTATCAAATCTACTGGTAGGAATATCATTTCCCTTTATTAATGGGTCGATTTGGGTTTTATTTTTTTAAACATGTCATATCAAAAAACAATCAGGTCTAACAGAGAAAATGGTCAAACGGGCCGAACAGATTGAAGTCATGTAAAATTTATTCTAAATGCATATTAACTCCAATATCTTTTGATTAAAAAGATCTATTTTACAGTAATAAAATTGATTTGGTTATCATAACTATGAAAATAAATGCAAAGGACAGTCAAGTGTTAAAGAATCAGCATGACCCTAACTGTTCAGTCTGTATACTAAATAATGAACCTTTTAAATCCAAACCCATTTTGACCCATTACCCAACCCACCCGTCCTACCACATCTAGTAAACATTCACTAATTAAAACAGTAAAGATTGTAATTAAAATCTTCGAGTTTTACCTGTATGAACAGAAACAATTCGTGCAAGAAATGGCTGATCGGCATTCCTCTCCCATTCTTTAGGTACCCCATTCTCTCTTCTCGCCATAACCAGCCTTTTCCTCTTATTTACGCTCCCATGACTACTCATATGAATAGCAAGATCTCTCAACACATCATGTTGAGACACCGAGATCTCACAGTAGCTACTATACGAATCCCCGTCCCTGAAAAGTTTTAGCATAATGATCAATTCAAGAACCAAAATACATACATAAAGTTTAACGATTCGTTTATAGATACATACTTTGAATCTTTCACAAGTGTGAGAAGATTCTTGTTTGATAGCTCCACAAGAATAGCATAAACTTCTTCTTCATCGATATCATGAAGCTCTGTCCATATATTCACAAGTACATCTAAGGGTATCCTTTTGTCTTCTGGGAAAGAACCCAAATCCAAAAAGCAATCCCTGACCTTTTCAGAAAGGTAATCAATACTTAGTTTCATCCGATTAAGTAACTCGCTTTCGTGTGAGTCACTTATCGGTTGTCCCCGTGATAACCGGCTCTTTGCCCCTATCCAGTACTTTTCAGAATGGTCTCTGAGTGAAGCTCCAATCACTTTCAGAGCCAAAGGTAGCCCTTTACATTTCTCCACAATCTATTATTAAACCAATAATTATTAACTTATATACAATAATTCGTATGATTATAGACTTATGGATTTTTCTAATGACAGCCCTTAAGGGTGTCAATAACCTGCATAAAAAACTTGTACTTTCTATATCAAAAGCCCACACCCTGAATTTTATGGTAAAAGTACAAATATTTTATGCACGTTAATGACAGCCCTAAGGGCTGTCGTTAGCAAAACCCCATACTTATAGTACCTTCTAAATATAGATTTAGCAAATTAGAAATAAGTTAATTATACCTGTTTAATTAGATTCTCATCAGCACCAGGAGGAATTGAGTTTCTACCAAAAGCAGTGTGACAAAAAAGGGAGACTGCATCTTCTTCCCTTAACAATTCCAACTCATAACTCGAGTTAAGCAATGACGGAAACTTTATACGCGAAACCACAAGCGTTTTGCAACCAGGAACTTTAAAGATTAGCTGTTGAAGTACTTCAAGTGACCAAACATCATCCAATACAACAAGAGTAGGAACCACTGTGTTCCAATTATTATACTGACTTGTCCATTGAGAAGTCATGCTTATATCCGAAAGAAACCCCCCAATCCTTTGCCTTATTTGTTCCACATTCGGAGACTGTGACACTGTCAGCACCAGAATCCTGTTGTTATAATAACCTAATTAAAACAACACGAAAACATTTCATCATGATCCATCAAACCAAAAACAACATACAATATGAGTAAAAAAAATCACCGGAAACAAACTGATTCACTAATTCAGAACCATCAATTTTCACAATTGACGTGTTCTAAAATCAGTGAATCAGTTTGTTTATCGCGCGTGTTTCTCATAGAAATGAGAAACACGCGCACAAATATACATATATCAAGATACAAAATTTGTAACTTACTTTTAACATCATCATCTCTACAAACTTCTCTAACCAAAGTAGTTTTCCCACTCCCCCCAATTCCATTAATCCCAATAACAACCAAACTATCATCCAAAACCATATCCTTAACTTTCCTTTTTCCAACTTCCATCCCCATATTCACCAAACTACCATCATACATCTCTTGATCTTCCATGCACCACCTTTCATAATTATCATCATAATAATCGATTTTCATAGACCCAAGTCTTTGCTCAAGCCTACGAGCCGATCCTTCAAGCCTATCGAACCTTTCCATCGAGTCGAATCGTGCATGGTGCACGTCTGCAAGTACATGAGCTTGAAGTGGTCCTTGAACAAATCTACTTATCTTTTTCTCAACTTTTTCCATCTTTCTTGAAAGCTGCAAGTTTTTGTACACGTTCCAACGACTCGAATGAAGGACTTTGTTAGCGAGTTCATGGCCGTCGTTAAGTGCCCGTGAGATCGTGTCAAGTTGCATTTGACGTATGGATGTTAACTCTACACCCGAATACTTAATTTCGTTTATAATTGGAAGAAGTTCGTTTATGGTGACAATTAGTTGCTCTGCACTTGGTTTGCATAGACAAGCTTTTCGGGTTATCGTTAGGAGCATTTTGAGAAGCTCCGTCGCGATTTCTCCGGCGAAGAAATCGGTCACGGCCATTTTGGTTTGTGTTTTTGGGTCGCACCGGATGCCGGTGGTATGTGTATGTGATTTGTAAAGGAGACGTTAAGTAATTGTGTTGTTATAGAAGTCAGTGTAGATATTGGGATGTTATTGTTAATGTCAACATATTGTGTATATTACGGTTTTACCCTTTGCTTTGCTTTGTGTTTAATATAATTTGATTTACGGTTTCCTACCTACCTACTGATTTGATTTGATTGAATTAATATCTTTATCAACTCCTTTTATAAGACCGTATACAATGAAAAAAAGCTTTTAAAAGGTTTTTAGTTGCCACATAATTATTCCAACATCTTCGACCTATTAAAAAGTCATCTTCTTTAATGGAAACTTTTTCTAAAGCTTTTTCTATCATTAGACAAGAAAAAACCTTTTGATCAAAAGATTGAGGATTGTCAACTTATTCATCAAAAAAGCTATTCAATCCAATGATATCAACCTTTACAAAGACTTTTTCTTCCAAAAAAAAACTTTTCTTCAACCCATCATTGGGGATGCTATAAGAGTGTTTGTAATGTTGCCGGCGTCGATGGCGTGGAAGGCCAACGACGCCGGGGTAGTGGAGTGGATCGTTACTCACCCCGGGTCGTCTCGGGGTTGTGGTGGTGTGAAAGGGCCGACATTGATGTGCTGATGACAATTTCGTTCGGATCTGTCGAGTTTGTTGGGCTTTTTTTTTTTTTTTTTTTTTAATTACTTTTGTTTGATTGGGTATTGTGGTATTTTTCAGTCCGATTTTTGGCGTTTATGAGGTCTAGTTTTTGAGATTATTGTTATAGATTTGGTGCAATTGCTGGATGGTGTTGATGTGATGAGACACACCAATTTGATGTAATGATGTGACCATTATAAATGCTCTAACCAACATAAAAAAAACTTTTTTTTGTAACATCATGACTAAATAAATACATAGTCATTTTGTTGTTCATAATAATTAAAAATAAATACATGGTCATAATTTCATCTTTGAAAACTTTTATATTACATGTCTCTTATCATATCATTATGTAAGTATCCCAAAATCATTTAATTTAAAAGTTTAAATATGTTAGGTATGTTATATGAAATTATGATTGTACCTTTTTTAGATATATAATAGGTTAAAATGTTAATATGACCAATGCATTGTATTTAGGAGTATTAGTTTTGTCATGACAACATATCAAATATTTTATTCCAGTATGTTATTAAGAAAGTGATTACTTTGCCATTCCTTTCACAATTAAATTTCAAAAGCGAAATTAGGATAAAGCACTATGCAAACATGGTATAAAAAAATCTTAAAAGAAGATACAAAACTTTTTTTGAGGCCTTTTTTTTATGGTACAGTATTTTGTGGTATACTCATCATATCTGACACTACACAATGAGTGGAAGAATGAGATAATTTTGATAAACATAAAGATATTTTATGCCAAAAATGTTACTACCATTAGGGGTGTTGAAAGTGAGATATCCAAAATTCGAATATTTGAAATTTAGTGGATGTCAATATCTGAATACATATTCAAAATTTTCGGATATCTAAAATCCGATACACAAATATCCGAAATTATCTATACATTGCATATAATAAAAGTGAACAAATAAAAATCATATAACACCGTTACAAATTTCTTAATACCTAAATAATAATATAATATGTCCAAAAAACCATAACCATAATAGAATACGACCATAAATTCATGAAATTATATTTTTTTCTAGGTTCATTACATAATAAAAAACTTAAGGATATTTGGAGAAAAGTGTACGAATTTATGAATTAGGAGTGACGGCTTGAAAATTTAGAGATATTTGGTTTGGCCTTTGGATGTTTTTTAATTTATAAAGAAAAAGATATTAAAAAATAATAACAAAAATGGTTAAGAATAGACTTTTCGGAATACTTTCAGATATCCGAAATATCTGAAATTTTCAAAAATCACTATCCGAATCCGAATCTGAAAATTCGGATATCTAAAGTTCGGATATCCGAAATATCGATAAAATCGGATCGGATCTTCGGATTACGAGTTCGGATACGGATAACTTGAACACCCCTAACTACCACTGCAACAAAGAGTAGCTTGCTTTTTTATTATTGTTTTATACAATATAGTTGAATTGAATTTTGGAATATTAAAAAGCATGCTTTTATTGAATCTAATTAAAGTTTATATTGTAATATAGGTTCTGGTTCAAATAAAACAAGTATTAAAGTAAAACAAATAAAATAATCATTTTTTCTTAACTGAAAATCGTTGTGCATTATGAAAATCTTCATGCATCAATGTGTATATGTGTGCTCTTCGAATCTCTATGCATCAATTTTATCATGATCCAATGGTCAAGATCTTATCCTATTTGTTTCACTTTAATACTTGTTTTACAATAACCAGCCCCTTAATATAATGTTGATGCGATTATAGTTTGTTAAAAAATGTATTAATATATGAAAAAAAAAAAAAAGTTAATTGTATCTTTCTAAAACGTTTCAATTAATTCCTTTTTACTTTAATTTCTTATATGTCTCATTAATGTATGTGTCATGTTAGTAATCACGAGTACGTTATCATATGGTAAGTACAGTTAGATCAAGTATTCAAGTTCAAATGGAATAAATGGCATCCAAAGAAAGTGAATGTGTTTGGATGGATGGTGATGATACACCATCCTCCGGCTAGGAGAAGCCACACCTCCGGCCAGCAATGATAATAACACTAGTCGACACACCTG
>JAOEHQ010048703.1:0-10068 GCA_025447715.1 Asclepias incarnata
AGGTTTTTTATTTACATTTATTTAATAATTCATTTTATTTTAAAAATGTCGTTAACCTCCCGTGTATTTGACACGGGACTAAATCTAGTGCATGTTATAATATCATATTATCACATGCAGATAATTATAAGTGTACTAATCATATTCAAAATTACCAAGCTTATTTCTCGTCAAGAGTCGGCTTCATTTTAAATGTTAGAATCAGTATTATGTTCTGCAACTTGAAGCAAAGCTTATTTATTAGTTTTTTATGGATTTAAAAAATATATATATATTTTTAGAGTTGTTATAACGAGTCTCTAAAAGACAGAGGTCCTAATATAGAAGTTGAAGCTTCCACATTGTAGGGATAGAAGTTAGAACGCTAAAGCTATTACTTCCAAAAATATTCAGAATGTAGTTTTCAACACTCTTTCGCCTAATGAACAACTATAATTACTCGAGGCCACGTAAAAGAAACAAAGAAATGTAATAGATTCACGTCTAAAGATCCATAACAGATTATGTATCCAATATCTTTACGGGTTTGCGGTTTTTGTTCGGGTTAGCCTTGCCCCGGACCGAGGCCCAGTTTTCTTGAAAAGTAAGGCCCGTGGACCAGACCGGACCGGTTATAACTAAGCTTTATCGGGTTCGGGCTTTTAACGGTCCGGTTCATCGGTTTTCACGGGCCAACCCACGTTTTTATCACACCTACCAAAGACTTTTTACTTTTCAAACAATCAACTTTGTAATAAAAATGTGGGCGATTCTGGCATGCATCATTTGACCGATCTCCTTTCCTGGTCGATTGTTCACGTATTCCTGGTCATCTTCTTGGCTGAGATTACTTGTTCCATTCGATCATTAGGAGTGTAATTATTGTAGGGTTTGTGTTCATTTTAGTCTTTATATCATTATATATACCCAATTTGCATATGCTATATCCCCCTAATCAAACCTTCACAGTCAATTCCCTCAGGTTCTGTATTGATTCGGCCCTCACCATCAAACAACTCAGATGGAACCGTATAGCTCCCCTAATAGTCAACATTAATACCTAGAGATTAGCAAACCTACTCGCCACAACTTGGCATTGAGAAACATCGATTTATACTCTTCACGATGTCCTATTTTCGATGGCGACATAGAAACGGCTGACCACATGTTTATCCATTGCATCACAGCCATTGGCGGAACGTGACCAATATGTTTGGGGGTCCAAGTTCAATCAATATGCAGAATGCAAATGTTTGTAACTAATCTATGTAAACATTCATTCTCTATATAAAACGTGTATATACAAACGAAAACTTTGGGGGGCGGGACCCTTCCCAGCCCCTTCATAGTTCCGCCCATGATCACATCTAATTGTATTTGGAACTTCATAAAAACTTGGTGGAACTTGTGTGATCCTATCAACTGGACGATTCCGGATGTCATCTCGTGGGCTGATCGGTTTGAATTCCATAAAAATGGCCCAGCACAGTTGCTTTCATGGATCAGACTTTAAACCTGAGGTACTCTTTGATGAGATTACTCTTGAGGATCGTTAATCGATCAAAAGGGTGCAATTTCAAATGGTTAGATTGGGTTATTAATCCTCTTAGGTGTAAACCCTCACTTTAGTAGCTTGCTAGAGGGACCGATCCTCGTTAACCCCATTATTGGGGGCCTATGGGGTTTTTCCTTGGACGCCTACTTAGAGCATTAGATGTAGCGTGACCCGGTTAACACAACCGACTACCCCGGTGTGAGTGAGTCCTCACCTTTGGATGGTGGGGGCGTGTTCTATTCAACAGTTGCCGTTCAAAAAAAAGTAACTTGCTAGATGAATTTTATTAATATACAACAGCTGTTCCAACAAAAAAGCCATAAACACTTGGAAGAAGTTACCTGATAGAAAGCATGGAACCGGGTTGAAAGCCTCGAGTACATGTATTCCATGGTGTTAGTGTATTAGAAACTTTGTTACTCGACATTGGTCCTCTGTTTTATTACATCTGGGACGGATATACAACAATGTTTTCGTATTAGATACTTACATGATTCTTCTATCAGGTTCAATGAAAGTAGGCTTGGTCATCTGTTTTGGTCTAAATGATGGCCCAACAGACAGCATTAAAACAACTTCTGACATAATTGGTCTTGAACTAACAGGTGACTGAGTGCAGAGTAAAGCCATTTCTATGATCTTCATAACATCTTCTTCATATTCTTTCGAATCTATTGTTTCATCAATCAAGTTCATATGCATCCCTTCTTCATATAGCCTCCATGCCTGTAAAACTTACATAAATCATAAGTGACCCCCTTTAACGCATTGTCAGTGGAAATAAGTTGCAAGGATGTACATTACATGCTCAAGAAGGTAAGTGTTGCCTTGTTCATCAGAGGTCACGTCAGTACATCTCCGACCGCTGATGATTTCTAGGACCACGATGCCAAAGCTGTAAGTATCGACTTTCTCTGATAAGTGACCAAAGGTTGCATATTCTGGTGCAGTGTAGCCCCTATTTTGTAACGGTACAGAAATTTTTATAATCAAGACTTAAAGATCCCAAATCAAGCCAAAAAACTATTGAAGGGACAAGAGTACAAGACTTACAGAGTCCCAGCAAAGCGAGTGCTAACATGGGATTCATCCCCAGGTTGAAATCTAGCCAACCCAAAATCGGCAATTTTTGGTTGAAAGTCATTATCAAGAAGAACGTTGCTGGACTTTATATCTCTATGAACGATTTTAACATGGAACTCTTCATGTAGATGTACAAGACCCCTAGCAATCCCAAAGATGATATCGAAGCGTTGTCTCCAATTCAGAGTCCCTCTTTTTTCACCTGTCCATGATCAATGTGTATTTAAGTAGATCATTCTTTGTTCAAATTTTTAATATTTGACCATTAATATCTTTACCCCATAAAAATTTATCAAGGCTGCCTTGTGGCATGTACTCTAGGACAAGAAGTAGCTCAGATCCGTTACTAGACCATCCAAGTAGTTGCAGAAGATTTCGGTGACGTACATTGCTTATAAGATTAACTTCATTGTCGAATTCCATTTTTGCTTTACCATACTCAACATAAAGCTTCTTCACTGCCACTGCACTCTCATCGTCTAGAATTGCCTGTTAACCAAGAGATTCTTAAATCATTTCAGAGATGGGTAAAAACTGGTGGCTAAGGCTTACATATTTTTAGGAAACTCGGAGTTCATTTAATTCCCACTAACTAATGCCCCGGGGGCACTAGTTAGCAAATCCCGGGGGGAAACGCTTTTTACAGTCCAATCTAAAAATATCTATTTGTTTACCTTAAATACTTCACCGTACCCTCCTTTTCCTACTCGATATTCTTCGCAGAAGTTATGAGTTGCAGACTGCAAATCTGTATATTTGTAATTCCTTACCCCTTGTAACGGAGATGCATCTAAGGTATCAGACAGTAAACATACAACAGAGTAGAAGCAATTAATACTTGAAATGAAATTACGTAATATATTATGTGAAAGACAATTTACATTAAATGTATATTTCATATAGTGATGAGTGTTTAAAAATGTATTCAGGTTTAGTCCAACGTATACCGTATATATCCAACTTAGAACGCTTGTACCAAACTTTCAAATATTGGTATTGTATATATCCGGTAGTATTTTTGCTAACGATGAATCCACATAAGTTTCCACGTGAGCAAAAATACTTGGAAGATACATACAATAACAATATTTGAAAGTTACATACAGCTAGTAGTAAAATTTAAAGCTGGATACATGATTAAATTTCGGGCTATAGACATTTTGATTCACTTAACTCTTTCATAGATCATACATACTATAAATAATCACCTTCATCTATTTCTGGCTTTTTCCGTAGTTTATACCACAAGGACAAAGCGAGGACAAGAAAAAAGGCAGCAACACCGGCACTAACGCCAGCTATCATACCTGACTTGCTTGAACTCCCTGTGACACATACATTTCAGTTATAGAATTTATCGACTATATGTAAATTTGCAAATCATGAATACAGGAAACAACTTTTTTTGGTATTTGCATTTTAGAATAGAGGACAGAAAGATGCCTACCTTCGTCGAGAAAAGGTATGATGTTGGTTGTCTGGTTATCTCGAAAAAAAGGAGTCTCAGAATACCTCATATAACATCCCAAGTCAACAGTCCTTCCTTGGGTAAGTGGGAGACAGTTATAGAGATTGTTATATGCCGTATTCATGCAGTTTTGGCATACGTCTTGGCTTGTGTTTAAAACACACTGTGCAATTGCGTATGCTGTTGCATTGCTACTTGAATCTTGCCTTGTGGACGCTACATAGAAATTAGAAGTTCTTGGAGTAGCAGCCATAACATCTGATAATAGTTCTTGTACCGTTATGTTGAAAGTTGATGGCTGAGACGATGATTGATTGCCACATATCGCTGTTGGAGCCACACCAACATCCATTATTGTTTGGGGATTGCTATAGAATTCATCAAAGTTCTCGTATCTTAACACGAAATATGCACACATGTTAGTACGAGGTTGCCACTTTAACAGAGTAAATTGCATACATAAGAAACCATTATAAATTACGAACCTAAGAAAGCAGTTATCAAGAAAAACGTTAGCACCATTGACAGCAGGGCAGGTTTGGACTGCAGATACAGCAACATCAAAGCAAGCCACACACTGTGACATGGAGAGGTAGTTTCTGCATTGTGCTAATCCATAAACCGAGTCCTGGTTCCTTAAATTTTGTGCTCTAGCAAAATATACGCCGTTATTTGATAACTGACTTCTAAGTTGATCAATTGTAGAGTTGAGGTTACTAAAAAAACTTGATGAGGACATTGCAGGGTTACTGCCGCAAGATAATCTAATGACGGTATTACCATTTTGGTTGTTCGACTGTGAACTTCCAAACACGAACGCATTCATTAAGACGATCCCGACCACCACCAACACCTCCATCTACGACGTATGACGTAGCAGGAGATAAGTAATCAAGGGAAGTTTATATAATGAGTTAAAATATAGTCAATCAAATTCTATTCTAATATATGTCATGAAAGGAACTAAAGTCAAGCTTTTTGTACAGAAAGCTAAAATGTTATACTACCCGGTTTCATTTGACAACATAGGTTGTGTGTTGAATCAGTAAACTAACAATAATTTAATATTGTATTATTCCATAAACCAACAAAAGTTAGATGATGATTTGGCATTCTTTAATTTTGGACCGTCTGTTAGTAGACAGTTGGCCTTCAATGGTGATTATAAATGCACAGTCGCAGGGGAATTTGAAAAAGTCAATTTTTTTTTGTTGAAAAAGTCAGACTATACTATTTGATGTTTTGTCGTTTGTAGTGGAAGTATTAACTAATGTTTTTTTTAACGACAGAATAGAACTGGCAACATCCCTGAGATTGGTGAGCCCTAAAGAGTTTGCTCTTTTATGTCTTGAATGGGTATAGCATTACAAAGATCTCCTCCCCAAATGTCTTGGATGGATATCAGGATAAAACCCATTAAAGGAAAACACCCTGACCACTAGACCAAGACTCCAATAAACTAATACTAATCGTAGGTGGTGTTTATCCTAGTTATTCTAAAACTCTTTATCGTTATTAGTTTTATAACTTTGCTTATGAATTATCATAACATAATATAACAGAAAAGGTGAATATGGGGTTGTGCATCTAAGCTTAGATACGAAACCTTTTACTTGTTAATATTTTAATCAAAAAAAATAATCATTTATTTATTTTGCAAAAAATGTTAAAAAATTAGCATGTGGGGGGTTTCACATCTAAGCTTAGATGCGTGACAATTCCATATTCATTTTTTCTTAATATAATATACTCGTTTTAATACCCGTACGATGTACAGATTGACTACATATTGTATGATTATTTTGTATAAAAAGAAAATAGAATTTGTACCTAGTTCATTACATGCATTTAGTTGTCACAATAGTAGCTTAATATAAAGAGACATGTATAAAAGACTATTGGTTAATTCTACTTTCAAACGATTGAATTGTAGACTTATTTAGATTTACGTAAACTTATTTAGTATTGGTTAATGCCACTTGCCACCAGCCACCGCCACCTCCGGTGGGCTGCCGGAAGTTGATCGGAGAAGAAGACGTGAAAGAAAAAGAGGAGGGGAACGGTGGTGGTGGTGATATTTGAAGTTGAAGTCATTATGGAAATAATATAGGAATTATTTTATAGATATATTGTACAGAGGAAGAAGTGGGTATGAAAGATTTGTATTTTTATAGGACAAAAAAGTCACAACCCTCCATCACTTGGCACACACTGTGGATGTTAGGCCAATGGGTGCTCTTACATTTCCAGCAAATTAACAGAATAACCATTTTTGCTCCTCAAAAAACATGAACTTGAAAAGAGCTTTATGATAGCATTCGACATCAAAATGTTAGACTTGAGCCCATTCAGGTCTTAAATTGACTCGCGGCTTTGTGTTCTAATTCTTATAGACTTACATAGCATGCAACTCGAGCATCGGTTTGACAGTAAAACATAAAACAAATATTGATCCCTTCAAACAATATAACATAAAACATCCTGCAAAACAAAGTAACATCTTATCATTCTTGCAAGAACAATGATTGGTTTACAATATAATGCTAAAAGTATCATAATGAAAAAAGGCAGTTCAAGCAATACACAAAAGTTGTCCGAAACAACAGTAGTAATATGACAAAAAAGAAACACAGACCAAACCGAAATCCCCATACTGATATCAATACAAGATATTAGATGCTTCATTCACCTGAATTTGCATTTGATTATATAGCACCATGAATTTCTTCAACGCCTTCTACTATGCCTTTTGCCCTTCCTCCGGCTTCTGCTGTCATCGGAATCGGATTCCGACTCTGATTCTGACTCCGACTCTGATTCCGACTCAGAAGTTGAACTATGTCTACGGTGTTTCCTTTTCCTCTGCTCTTGCACCTTCTTCTTCTTGTTCTTCTTACTTCTCTTTTTCCTGTCTTCCCCTGAATCAGAATCTGAACTGTAACTGGAATCACTCTCTTCTGAAGAAGAACCCGACCCAGATTCCGATTCCGATTCACTACCAGATTCAAAAACTGAAGCTTCACTATCACTACCAGAATCTGATTCCGACCTAGACCTATGCTTCCGTTTGTTATTCTTATCTTTACTACTGTGCTTCTTAACACTCTTATCAACTTTCACCTCTTTTTCAATATCTGGATTATCTAAATCATATGAAACCGTACCCCGCATTCTCAATTTCGGGTTTTTCAGTTGCTGTGTTCGTGAGGGTCGGGAAATGTAAACTCGTTCGTTTTTACACTCATATGTCCAATGTCCAGATTGGAAACACTTTTGACAATGGGTGGCTGTTGACATTGAAGCTTTCTGGTCTTTTCTTTCTCCTAGCCTCACTTGTTTTTCTGTACTCATTAGATACATTTGTCGTTTTGCTTCTTTCCTTTCTTGCCATCTGCTTGGGCCTTCTTCTTTTTGACCATAAGCATTTACATTTCGGACAGCAGCAGCTGCTGCACGTTCAGCTTGAGAACGGCTAAGACCCTTAGCAGCTGACAGGGTGGCGGCCTTGATTCTTTCAGCTGCATCCTGTGCACCACCTTTTTCTTCTTTACCCGACATGGTTTTTGTCTAATAAAGCCAATAACAAATCAAGAACTAGCTAACAATGAACCCCAGAACCTGAAACAATAAAGTATCACACTATCACAATCAGTAAAAGTTCATTTTATGTGTCAAATCAGATTGACCTGCAACCACTTTTTTCCTCAAAAACTGGATAAAACAATAAATATTCCAGAAAATATTAAGGTATTTTCAACTAAAAAAGATTCATGAGATATGTTGTTCATTATATCGCATTGACTTATAATTGAGAAAATAAAATATATATCTATTGTTTCTTACGTTCTTGATTTCTTAAGCTCATTACCTCATTGATTAGAACAACATGTTCTAATCCAAGGAAGATTGGTGTACATCACTTCTATCCAAGGTGGTAATTATAAACGCACATAAATATACATGAGAAAGTCACTAAAGTCATAAAATCTATACGATAATCTCCTTCTCTATCCTAGATTTTCAAATAATCTCATACCTTGAAAGATTCTACAGAACCATTGTTTACCAGTAATAATAAGCATATATAATGAGAAACATTAGTCTCGAATACAAGTGGCAAAACAGGCAGTTGGGTCTCGGGTAAAACAGGTTCAGGTTAAAACTCAAAACGGTACATATTAAAAATAGATCAAACAGGTCACATTTACCCGTTTGATTTTCCGTTTTCCTTTGAATCTCGGAATAAAAAAATATAACACACGCAATTATAAAAAACTAATCTTTTTCCTGCATAAAACTCTTGCATCAAACTAATCCAAAATAAAAAGAACTGCAAATTCGACTATAAACTATCAAACATCTCCTCATTAACTACTGCATTGATTGATAGAGATGCATACCACATAGTTCGAGTGTAACACCTGATAAAATTTTAGTCAGTAACCGTTCTACTAAAAACGACACCATATCAGACTGATGTCTAGCAAATCTCGATCATAACCGTTCTAATGAATCCCTCGGGTACGTTTAATCAAAACGAAAGTAACACTAAGAATAAGAGATTCAACCCATTATCAAATGTAAGCATTTAAAAGATATTTTTCCATATTACTACATCTTAATCCCAAAAAGATGGATTAATAAGTTATATAATATCAAGAGTTACATACCAATGTACCTATCTATAAAAATTTTATTTATATATTTATTAATAATTAATCTATAAATAAATCACATCACATCAAATTGATAGCAAGAAAAACACACCTAACATATTAAAACCCTAAAGAAAAAATATAAATATATAATATAAATGATCTGAATATATGAGGAATTAAAAACACAAATTAAATGAAAAATAAAGAACCGCATACCTTGCGAGAGAAAGAAATATGAAGGAAGAGATAAAAGAAGGTGAAGGCGAAATTTGGGATTTTAGCTTTCCCTTCAAAACCCTATTTTTATTTTTATTTTTATTTATTTATTTTGTTTCAAGGATTTGGATATGTATCGGGTCGGGTGCTGCAAAGCGAACTTCGAATAGGAACTAGTGAGAGATGTGAAGAGTTATCGCGGATATTTGTTTTTTTTTTTAAAGGGTAATATTACGATTACACTATCTTACGTATGTTTGAAAAACTCACGTATAAAACAATTTCATCATAACTATTTTTGATCAAAAGTTTAATAAAAAATAAAACTCAAAGATCCAAAATCTAAAAGATAAAAACAAAAACAAAAACCACCACATGTCAAGTTATAAGTAGAACATGTCCGAAGATAAAAAATAAAAAAAACCAAAAAAGTGATATGTGTCAAATTCTAGTTGGTCCATATGGTAGGGATGTTAGTGGTAAGGTTATTATTCATTACAATCTCTTTTTTGTTATTTTTTTTAATCCTCTTTTTACATGGGTTATTGTTTATTAAATAAACACATGTGTTATTGTTTATTAAATAAATAATGATTCCTAGATATGTATTGATATGTATTAGGTTTAAGGGGAATTGTATTGTATTTATATTAAAAAGAAATTTTGCTCATGCACTGGAGTGCTCTAGTAGACATTGACAATGAAAGTTTAGGAATGAATTTCGAGAATGGATTGGCTGGAATGCTAATATCAAGCCACGTATTTGTCAAAGTTATTAGTTAACCTTATCCATTAATATTAGTAGTAAGTATATATTTATTTATTTATATCTCTATCTCTCTATATATATAAATCTCTATCTCCAAAGTCCATCATACGTTGCCACATAAGATAAAATTCTATGTGTCATCTCCACGATTTTTTCTATTTAATATATACTACATTCATTTTCCATAACAAAATCAATTTAATTAAATACTAATATATTATGAATAAAATATTTAACTTTTTATTTGTTTCCAAAATAAAGAGTTGCTATCAACTTTTTTTTATTTTTGTTAACTAAACAAACCTATTATTATTTATTTTTAAAACCAAATAAATAAATC
>JAOEHQ010048704.1:0-10067 GCA_025447715.1 Asclepias incarnata
ATTGATGGGTTTAATCTTTAATAAAGAACATTTATTAACTTATCTATCTACACCAAATGCATATAATAATACAAAAAGGGGAAATAAAAATGGACATTAAAGTACCTGTTGCTCAGTTGAAAAAGGTTGTTGTAGACTTGTAGGTTGTGGTCTTCTGTACACAAATAGGGCTGTTTGAGATTTACTGCTTATTGTTTAATTTAATGAAGATTTGTTAAAAAAAAATATTTCTTTCATTTTACCTCCTAAAGTTTATTAAATGTGCAAATTGAATCCTCGGTATGTAGGAGAGGTAAGGATTCGCACGTTATCAAGTTAGAGGATTCTTAACCCCTGGATTAAAATCAAAGGTCAAGATTCACAAAATAAGTTTGAATCTTGATCTTTGATATTAATCTAACGATCAAGAATCTTTTAACTTGACAACTTAAAGGATTCTAACTTGAGAAGATCCCCTCTTAACCAAGGTTGGTACTTCCGATGATATCCCAAATAAAATAAAAGAAAATCAAATATGCAGTTGACTGCATATTTGATAGATGCAGTTCCTCTCACAAATAAATTTGTCACATGATGAATAAATAAACAGCCACTGAATGTGAGGGCAGTAGGAGAAAGTTAACAGCAGCCAACATATCCCCATAAAATAAAGATGGTAAATTGTAGAAAATAAATTAATACAAACCGTAAGTTTTCAATTTAAACCCTCTTTCTATAGTCCAATTTATTTAATATCCCTTTGTCACTTTGTACTAAGGGCTACTGTAGTAATAAAAACAAGAACACCCTATTCTTTTAGTCACATTAGCTTTTCTCTCTTTTAGAACACCCTCAAGAACATTCCCTCGTACTAAACCCTATTTTCACCATGTTCTTAAATATTTTATTATTTCCTATTTTTTTAACACAAAATTAAATAAACACCTTTTATTATTAATAAAACACATATACCTACATGTTGGCTGCTGAGAAAACACACGCAATACACACACCTATGACTATGTATATATGGACAGAAACAGGACTCATATACCTACACTTTCTGGTATATACAATTCGACACACACTCATATTCTCGACATATACATATATATATATATACCCGCTTATATATAAAACACACATTACACACGCATACACACAATACGTATATATATGTATATCACCCACACACACAAGGCAATACGTTTGATACACACCTACGCGACACAATAACAGAAAACAGAAAGGAGACTAAACAGAGGAGAAACATATATACCAAATGAAGGCCGTTTGTATACGCTAGAAAACAAAAAACAAAATGAAGGCCCCACCAATTACCGCGTCGTGTGCCTACATATTAGCACTTTTATATGTCTTTCTTTTTGTTATTATACCTACATATTTTGTATATTTTCTATGATTTATATCCTTATATGATTTATATATCTCATTTATATGCCCATATACATGTATGTTTTATTTTTCTTGTTGACATGCACTATATATCCATACTTACATACACTAACACTTGCATGCCACAAATTTATAACAATTACTAAGCATTCTCCTTACCTCCGTATACATTGGCAGATCCAATGTTGTAGAATGGGGGTGGGGGGACCGATCCCAGCCCAAGCCAACCCAAACTTGATAACTTAAATAGATTATTTACTTGAAATCAACCAAAAAACAAACAAGAACCCATCCTAACAACAAAAAAAGAACCCAATCGAAACTTTTAGTCTTGTCATTACGTTAAAAAAAATTTTTAGCCCCCAACCTCTAGAATTCTTGGATCCGCCACTAGACTATCTGCATCTCACCTTCTCATGACGAAATTAGATATTGTTGTTGTATTAACGCCTCTATAGTAATTAGTCAATACACATGCATAAAATGAGGACTACATGTTAAAATTTTAACAGTAGGTGAGTATAGACATCCATGTATAGTACAGGGACCATTATTGTAATTTACCAACTTAAAAAAAATGGCCAACAAGTAGTATATCTGCCTCAACAGTTAAGCCCTAGTTGGGGCTTTGGGTGTGTTGTGGAGTTTAATTCAATGGCAGGGAGATGGTCAACTGAAACCTCAAAATGGTTGATTTTATCAATAACATTGACCTTTGCTACTGTTTCTGCATCAGCAGGTAATATTTTATTTTATAATTTTTTTAATTATTTTTACTTTTATGTATCTAACTCATATATATATATATTCTTGTAATGTAATAAAAATTTGATGGGTGTATATATTTAGTGTACTTTTGGAGTAAAAAAAGAAAAGATTTGAATGATAAGAAGAATATTATAAAGGAACTTGAGAAATCACTCAAAGAATCTTTACAAAAATGTGCTGCTGAAAGACAAGGTCGAATTCGGGCTCAGCAGGTAACTTACACTCACTCACACATATAAACATAAACATACAACAACAATACCCAATCTCGTCAAAGGCGAGGTATGGGGAGCAGTGGCGGATTTAAGAAATCGTATTAGAGTATGCAATATCCTTTTAATACGTGTATTAGTGTATAAGGTGTGCACTATCTGTATTTACACTATCAATTTTTTGAAAACCGAAAAGTTAACACAAGTATTTTTCTTTGGAGGGTGTGCAAGTGCATACCCTCATTACTAAGTAAGTCCGCCCTGATGGGGAGGTGAGATGTAGACAATCATAAACTGCTCAGGAAGACCTCCGACAAAAGTATGTGTTATAAAAATAAGTGGCATGCAAGTGTTAGTGTGTATGTATGTATATAAGAAAATAGTGTATCTTACAGGGAAGAGAAACATATATATGGACATATAAAAGGTATTTAAACCTATAGGCGTATAAAACATACAAAATATGTAAGCACAACAACAAAATATGTAGGTATATAAACATAAACATAATTATATAAAAATAGACCATATTTTTATTATTATTATTAGTTATGTTTTAAAGAAATTGCCTTTTTATATAAATTAAAGTTTTTTCTAGGAATTGCAATGTATTCGGCGAAAAAGTTAGACTTGGAAACTATTTTCTTCCGGGCTCGCATTTGTGTATGTGTGTGTTTAAGCAACATTTATGAACTTTTTTAAGAGACTTGATGGTTTGTGTTTTAATGCATATGTAAAAAACTTAGAACTATATCATTATGAATAAGTGAAGCATTTTTAGGTAAGTAAAACGGATATTTAAAATGTAGCAGGAATTGAAAATTAAAGCACTACATCTTTTTGTAAGAAAGTGGGTCGATCTGCGCTAAAGTCTGACTTTCGGCCTAATTTTTGTGTGCTACCTTCTTTTGTAGGTTTTTTTTTTTTTCGTTTCAATTACAATGCAATAGAGTAGATAAAACAAATATATGTTTTTTTAAAACTACGTGTAAATAAATCATTGGTAACAAAACGTACATTGTCTTTGAGTTTAAGGGCCGACATCAAATGCTAGTTACGTCTTTCGATTGGTTGTAACTGTATGTACATCCATATTCTGATATTCTAGTTTTGGAAATTATGTTAGATAAGATAGTTATTGACTATTGTAACTAGTTTTGTAGGATCTAAGAATGGCAATGCTTCAACCGGTAACTGATAAGTTGGAGACGACTTATCCCATGGCAGCTATTGGCATCATTCGATCTTGTTTCTCTACGAGGTAATTATTACATCTTCAAAATCACTCTTTATCCATCTCTTCTCCTTTTCTCTCTGTTACCTTTTTTTGAAAGACAATTATTCCCACACATATTTACTATTTGTCCATTATAGGAGTCGAACCCACATCCTTTGTTTGTTGGGTCCATCTGCCTTTCGAAATGCAGTATATTGGAATTATTATATAGTATTTGTTACCCCTCTTTTTTAGTAATCAACTTTCCATTAGGAGAGTTGGTAAACACCCTTCCCTTTAAATCAAAGGTCATGAGTTCAAATCCTGTTACCCCAAAAATTTGTTACCCCTCTTTTTCTGCTATGGCTAGAAGCTTTATAGTTTACGTATTGAAAGATTAAGTTCGCGGGTAATGTTTCAAGTCATTAGTATTTTGAACTGTTCATTGACAATAGACAAGAACAGAAACCTAAGTTGGTGATCGACGTTCAAAGTACATATCAGTAATAAGTTCAACACCTTTTGCTGTATAGGGAAATTGGGTATCATATGATTCATACCCACAAGGAGTGGGTTGTTGTAGCAAAAATTTGTACATAAAAGGAAATTGATTGTTATTTTTGGTTATGGAACTTATATTAACTATGAATTAAGAAAATAACAGGTGAGTAACAGTAACTTAAAACAGTGAATTTTGAGTTTTTGACAGTCAAGAAAATGATTAAAAAAAATCGATTTTGATAGCAAGTTGGTTAAGATAACTACTCCTGGTTGTAGTCTTGTAGATACTTAGTAAAACTTGAATGTATAGAATACTTCTGTCTATTTCAAACTTTCAATCTGGTTGTATTCCTTGGTGTGAACTATTCGATGTACGTAATGTGTTTGTCACATGATTCATCTTAATTGCTAAAGGTGTCTGTTTCAAACTTTCAATCTATATAGACATTTTAGCTTGTTTAAGTCTAATTATGCTTGGTTATTTATCATTATGAACTATTTCAGTGTTACAATAAAGTTATCTTTGTTTCTATTTCTTGATCCTATGCTCTTTTAGATGCTTCCATGTATTGTGTAATACACACAATCCATAGACTTTTAACTGCCATAGTTGACTCGCGACAATGTGTTTTAAAATAATTCAGTCAAAATAAGTTAAATAAGACAATGAATTGCCAATGCACCGTCACAGTCTTCGCAATGATATGAATGTAAAGTTTCACAAACTGAAGTAAAATTCGTTAAGAAAACCAAACCAAGTATCCTAGACTGGAAACTATCACCAAGGATTTTAGCCTTTCATTATGATTCTTCGATCTTCAATATGCTGTGGGAGAAATCCTCATGAAGTCAGATTGTTTGGATGAAGAAGAATGGTGTTGATTAGGGTTCCATCAGGTCGGAAACCGGTTGCAATTGCTTTGGATTATCTCTATGCGTCGAGGGAACTAGGGAAGTTAGTGAAAATGTAACCAAATTCATGATGAAGGTTATTTATATAGGTTTCGGTATCTGAGGAAGCTGTCCAAGCCTTCCAAAATTGCAAATTCCAAGATTTTGTTGGCTTGTTCATAATTTTACGGATCTCACCCCAAGTTTTTGGTCTAGCTTCTGTTTCATCTCCGTAATAAAGAGAAGGGAAATGATTCATATGCCAAAGCAATTGACCTAAAAATGGGCTTAACAAGAAACACACACTCCTCTAGTCCTCTGGTAATGGCACACCAGTGCACCAGCCTCACCACCTCAACATTGCTGCCGCTTTTGAAACACACACACACCACTACCTCTGGTAGTCGGTCATGAAAGACACATAACTATCACCGCTGAAACACACACACACCACTGTCATGAACCCCCAATCCAAATGATTATATGTTTTTGTTTGATTGTGTTATTTCAACATATTGGAGGTTTAAAGTTAGTAGTTAGTGGGTTTAAGATTATGTTGTTCCAGCCATGAAACACACACAACTGTTCCATCTCTGTTCAGAGTTCCAGAAGCCAGGTACCTACACCGGGATTTTAACCTTCCGTGTTCATCTTTGGATCTTCAATATGTTGTGGGAAAAATCTTAGTCTGATCTTGGTTGGAGATGAATGTTATTAATTAGGATTCAAACTGGCCAGAAATGGGTTGCAATTAATTTCCGACATGTTTAGGTTCTGCGAGCAGTCCTTAACGGTGAAAAACATAAGCTAGTCAGCAAGGTCTGTAATAGTTGATATTTCTGTCATGCACCTAGGTTTTGTCCCGCTTCTGTTCCGAAATAAAGCCTGCAATTTTACTGACTTGGATCTGTTGGTTTTAGGACCTGGGCTGCAAAATTTCTTTTTGTTTCTTAAGTCATCTGCTTATGCTCTCTTTAAAGCACTACTATTCTAACTAAAATAGGTATCTTCATGATGCGGAAGCATCTAGATATTATTCTCTTTATTTTTTGACTCTTTAGTTTCCTACTGTATTTAATTTAGTTTTAAATGTTATGGTTTCTTTGTTATGAAATCCCTAACTATAAATGGGACCTAGATGTTGGTTGCTAATCAGTTTTTAATCATGATATGAAAAGTCATTTTCTTCTCCTATCCACAAGTGTTTGTGTGTTAGTGTGAATTCTATCCTGAATATCGGTATTCATTTGGAATCAACGATAGTTAGAAGAATTGTTCCTGGTATTTTTGTGAATCAACAGGTTCAATTATTTATCTCATTTCCAGTCTACATTAGGTTTTCAGGGAAAGGATTCGAAAACGATCACGGGAATACCCCTCGTGTACATCTGAGTGAAAAACTAACAGTACATGGGTACCTTGAAAAAAGAAACCCCATCCCTTTACTCGTTTACTTCAAGCTACAATGAATTTTAAGCGGGAAAACTTTAATCAAAAGTAGAAAACATAGAGAACGCAGGGTGAATATTGTTCACTTTTACTGTTTCTTTTGGCAAATTTCGTAAAAATGGGTCTGTAACTTTTATCACGCTCAATTTAACAGATGTTACATTATGGAGTGAATCAAAACTTGACAACAAGATTTGGTTACTGCATTAAAAGAAAAACTGAAAACATGGAGACCTCACTCTTAAACTCCTTCTTTGACGTATTTGAGATATGGGTATTGTTAGGAGTGTTGTTTATATCATGTACAAAAAAAATTGAATGTGTAGTGGAATAATGACCATAAATTGCATGTTCAAGAGGACCATTTTGGTAATTATCTAGTGAAATTCCCTATGAAATTTCCAATCACGCGGTTACTCGGGTGTGGCATCCGCATGTCACGTGAGCACTCGATCCCCATGCTTTCAATTTCATACACCAGTACACCACTATATCCACAGTGAATCATTCTTCCATCAAACAGCTGGCTTTTTAATTTAGTATATATGTATCTCACTTGTATTATATATGAAGACTATTGAACTTTTTCTCATTACACTATGGCATAACATCCTTTGGGAAGCAGCCATGACCAAATGCATTACAAATTTACATATTATAAAAGATGACAGAAAAAAAAAAAGAATAAGAAACTGAGACAAAATTATACTCTCCTAAAATAAGCATCCATCTAAAAAACTTACAATATTGTATTGTGTCGTATCACGGTAGTTATTTTATTATTTTTGGTTACGAACACATTATGTGACAAACCAAAATAAAAAAAGTATAAAGTTATTTTGTAATGGAACGAATAATATATATATATATATATATATATATAATAATAACTAGTAAATTTCCGGTCCCGCTAAATCGTCGTGTTTAAACGGTTGCGTTATTCCAGTGTACTTGTGTCGAACCTTGGTAGTAGCATCCTAATGTTTGTTTTTCATAAAGTAAATATATATTGTTTTTGGTCTGCTTTGTTTACGGGTCAAATGCCCAAAAGCATTGGTTATAAAAAATTATAAGCAATCTATTTAACATGTAGTTGTGCAGCAGCTTGCTAGCCAGACAGTTAAAAAAAAATTGTAAGCAAGTTGGTTAGCAGGCTACTGCGCAGCTGCCTGCTATCCAGGCAGTTAAAAAAAATTATAAGCAAGCTAGCTAGCAGGCTACTGTACAGCAGCCTGCAAGCCAGGCAGGCTGCTTCTACTGTTCATGCCGTCCAAATTTATCTCACAGCCGACTTTGTACTTTAATAGTAATCATGCCGACCAAATTTATCTCACAGCCGACTTTGTACTTTAAGAGTATTAGTAATAGTAATAAACAAACGAAAAATTATACCGGTAAAAAATGAAAAAATTTATTTTGGGTAAAAAGCCCATCAAAGGGCAAGAAAGCAAAAAGCCCATCAAAGGCCTGTTACTGTTCATGGCCACCGTACTTAATTAGTAATAGTAATAAACAAACGAAAAATTATACCGGTAAAAAATGAAAAAAATTATTTTGGGCAAAAAGACCATCAAAGGGCAAGAAAGCAAAAAGCCCATCAAAGGCCTGTTATTGTTCATGGCTACCGTACTTAATTATATGTATAATGTCATGTACTAAAAATTGAATGTCTAGTCGAATAATGACGTAAATTGCATATTCAAGAGGACCATTTTGGTAATTATCAAGTGATTAATCATCAAGTGATTTCTTATGGCCTTCCTATGGATAGTTGAATCTCAATGTCCAAGAAATTTCCTATCAAGTACTAATAATAGTCAGTATATATGCTACTAGAAAGTGTTAGATCACTTCAATCTTTAAAGTTTAAACTCACTTCCTTCCATTGCATATGTAAATCCTGCCAGTAATCATTGACATATGGCTGCAGTAATCCAGATTTCTTTAGAGCTTGCATTCGGTGAATTACTGATCAAATTAGCTGTAGTTCAACGGAATGTATCTGCTGCAAGATTCAAAACGAAACCCATACAACATGAAAAAACCTTGAAAAGTATCGAGCAGAAATTTTATGATAGCTCCAGGTTGAACCAAGTGTTGGATCATCCGGAAAGGTACTCAGACCGTTCACTAAGAGATTTTTTCATCTTATTATATACTGTTTCTCCATTTGTTAACTAATACATATATAATTATACAGGAAAGAAGTAGGTGAACTAGATGGATACCGTGACGCGGTTTATGTCACGCACGACGTTGTGCTGAGCGAGTTCGCCATCCATCTGAGCAGCAACGAGCCCGTTGCAGAAAGAAAACGATTGTTCATTGAAATTCATGGAAACAAGTTTCCCGCTAGGTGGATTGAACAAATAGCACAACTTATCAGCACCCAAATCTTACCTATGTCAACAGGTTTTTTTTTTTTTTTTTTTTTTTTTCTGTTCATTTCTTGATTAAGGCGTAAAGTTAAATGTTTCTTCTGTTGTAAATTTACCATAATGTTTAACTGCAGATGAAATACTTGTCTCAAATTGGTTTGAGCTAATAGCACCTAAAGTTGAAGTATTGACATTGAATATACATAGCAAAAAATACACTCTACCTCAGTTTATCGAAAGAATGGACCTACCGAAGGTTTTACGCATCACGACCTATAATCTTTATCCTTCTCAACTACACAGATGCAACCTACGAAGAATAAAATTCGAACACGTTTCAGTTTCATCCTTTATTCAACCCATATTTGGATTACAAAACCTTCGCAAACCGCCATTTGTTTTGAGTAACATTGGTCGTGCTTTGATAAGTTGTACCACCGAGTCTTCTCCTTCGCTTCTACTACATCTAACATGTAGCGTACCAAAGTTTCTCCTCCGCAATGGTATTCAATTCATATCTATTCTTCTGCCGCCAGGTCTTACAACTTTGAATGGGTGCCAATCAATAGAACTAGTGTTGTCGCAATTTTGGTGCCAATCAATTGAGAAAGTGAATTGGTGGATGAATCAACATGAAAGTGAGCTCTATAATTCGAAGATAAATGTTGTTGAAGATGATAGGGTTGAAAGCTTCATGGAAAACATTCAGTAAGTTCTCTTGACCTAATGTTGAGTTCATCATCCTATGATGATTACACATCAACCTTTGTTTTTTAAACAAAACTTTAAGAATCTAGCTCTGTGCAAAATAAATAATCAAATCACCGGTAAGATAAGAAAAGAATAAAATATAATTAAGTTAAAACTAAAGATAAATCTTAGCCATATTTCCCTCTACTTTTTCTTCTCCTTCTTTTTTTTTTTTTTTTTCTTTTTTCATTGTTTTTTCATTTTTAATTTTTTTAATATCTTTTTTAAATAAAAACTCATTAAAAAAAAATAATAATAATAAAATAAATTTTCAAATGCCGTAGCCTGTATGATATTGTAGGGCTGTCAATCGGGTCGACCCGGGTCGACCCGTGTCGGGTTGGCGGGTTGACGGGTTGAAAAACCCTGACCCTGACCCGACCCACTTAAAGTTTCAGGTCAGAAATCTCAACCCTGACCCGACCCGTGTCGGGTTGGCGGGTCGACCCAATTAATACATATGAAATATATATATGTTCTTTATTTGCTAAATAACATATGAAATAT
>JAOEHQ010048705.1:0-10067 GCA_025447715.1 Asclepias incarnata
AAAGTAACAAAGTTAACGGCGGGGACGAAAGAGCGTTTTTCGCAAAACCACAGGGACGAAAAAGGTACTTAACCCTTTATTTAATCATTCAATATGTGTTTTAAATATTTATTAACCTTAAGTTTATATTTTTGAAAAATACTTTAAAATTAGGTTAAAAGAACAAATTTGCCATTCAAAATATGATAAAAGAGCAAATTTGCCATCAATTTTTTTAAAGGCTTAAATTTGCCACTAAATAACCTTAAAAAGAGCAAATTTGCCATTCATTTTTTTAAGACATATATATTTTAGATTTTACATATTGTCGACAAACATTAGTAATTGTTCGTTTGGGTTCTAAATGAGGCTTTAAGATATAAAATAAACAATTTAAAAAGTTGAATACTTTTTTAGTTGTTTTGTATTTTAAAATATGCACACACAAAAAACTCTAAATCAATACACCTAAATTTATATTTGATTAGTATGAAAGATATTTCAAGTTATTATACTTAGCTTTTTAGTTGGTCATGTTCCTTAATTTATTGTGTTATGCATTGAAGTATTTCAAAAAATCAAGACCGAGTAGTTTTAAGGTTAAACGATTTAGGTCATCTCTTTATTATATCTTTAGAATGACATTTAGTAGCAAACCAAAATAAGAAGATAACTTAAACCATTTAACCTTAAAATTATTCGGTCTCGATTTTTTTGAAATACTTCAATGCATAATACAAAATATTAAGGAACATGACCAACTAAAAAGCTAAGGTTAATTACTTGAAATATCGTTCATACTAATCAAACATAAATTTCAGGTGTATTGATTTAGAGTTTTTTGTGTGTGCATATTTCAAAATGGAAACAAGTAAAAAAACATTCAACTTCTCACATTGTTTATCTTATATCTTATATCTTAAAGCGTCATTTAACACACAAACGAACAATTACTAATGTTATTGACAATATATAAAATCTAAAATATATAATTCTTAAAAAAAAATGAGTGGTAAATTTGCTCATTTTAAGGTTATTTAATGGTAAATTTGAGCCTTTAAAAAATTTGATGGCAAATCTGTTTTTTTTATCATATTTTAAATGACAAATTTGCTATTTTTTTTAAACAGCCAAATCTTAATCTATCCTAAACTATTACACCAATCCTCTAAACGTTAATCCCACATTTTGAACCTGGGTCTCCACCAAAGAGACACATGTATTGTGTGTTACATGTTTATAACACCAGGTAAATAAATTAGTTTTTTTTTTTTTTTTGAAAAGTATGTTTCATTCACTATATATCACTACTCCGCAATTACGGAGTAAGCGAAAATTTACAAGAGAATCATGTTATATTAAACGAATTCCAATCCTTCCAACTAATAGACCCTTTTTTCGTTCTACAAGAATACCACAAAAAACTAATGTTCTTCACCTCTTGAAAAACCTTATCAATTCTAATATCCACTTGTTCAAAAAGCTTCTCATTTCTTGCCTTCCAAATACTCCAACACGTAGCAAAAACAATGTCTTTAAAAATCTTCGTAGTCTTCTTGTCAATTGCCATCTTGTCACATAACTCAATAAGCTCCATAATTGAAGAAAAAATAGGAAAGCTAACCTTGCACCAATGCCATATACGACTCCACAACATTCCGGTGAATTGACAATAACAAATGAGATGTTCAATAGTTTCGTCCCAAGAATCGCATAAAACATACGTGGTAGCACAAACAATTCCGAACTTGAAGGCCTTGTAGGTGGGAAATCGATTAAGAGCCGCCCGCCACATGAAGATGTTACATTTCTTAGTCACCACCTTAGACCATTTGAAGACGAATCTCCCACTAACATCCATACTACTTCGAATGAACTTCTTCACACTTTTAACAGAGAATGTATGCTGAGAATCACCCTTCCAAATCCATCTATCCACCTGATCGTTCGAAACCTAGTCCATTCATCAAGCAAGTCACTAGAAAAAGGCTGAAGATACCAATCATGACAGCCCACGAACTGTTTAGTATCCTTGCAAAACTTGTCAATCACGAGGCAATTCTTTTCCTTTTCCAACTTAAAAAGCGAAGGGAAACAAGATTTTAAGTTGGAGGGTTGCCGATCCAATTGTCTAACCAAAAACGAACTTTGTCACCCTTAACACTTAATGCTTTAAATAAACTAGTTTTTTAGAAGGATTAAAAGAGAAGAAATCTGGAAGAATAACAAAAGCATATACTCGGCATTCACACGATCTAAATGTTGCTCAAATGCCTGTCAACCGCTAATCGAAAACATTAACTATTTTAATTAAAAGCATATATATGTTATACGATTCCAAAATTAATTATTTCATTAAAAAAAAATAAAAAATTTCCCCTTTAATTCACCCCTCACTGTTTCACACCCAACTCATCACACATCTGCACATTCTCTTTCACACACACACGCACAAAAAACGTGTGTGTTTTCCTTCAACGGTTCTCTTTTCTACATGCCACCCTCTATTCTCTGGTCTTTCCATTAGTTGACCCGAAAATCTCATTTTATTTCAAAATTAATCCTTTTCAAAGATTCTTCCTTCAAATCCATCCCTATTACATATATATACATACAGAAAACAGTATGTATCTATATCTATAATCTATCGATATCAATATCAATATCAATATATATGTATATGTGTGTGTGTAGCGTTTGTTGATTAATTAATGGCGTCATCGGCGATCAAACATTCCGTCGATCATCGCCGCCACCGACGGCCGGAATGTTGTAATCCGGTGAACAAAAAAGGACCAGTAACGATAGAGCACGTGTTATTAGCGTTACGAGAAACGAAAGAAGAACGTGAGTCACGTTTTAGAGGTTTATTCAATTTCTTCGATACATCAAACACAGGGTATATAGATTCCGCACAGATTGAAATAGGATTAGCGGCGTTGAATATACCGGCGTATGCAAAAGAGTTGGTTAGGGTTTGTGATGCAAATAAAGATGGGAGAGTTGATTATGAAGAGTTTAGGAAATACATGGATCTTAAAGAGCTTGAATTATATAGGATTTTTCAAGATATTGATGTTAAACACAATGGTTGTATTTTGCCTGAAGAACTTTTTGATGCTCTTCTTAAAGCTGGTACTCCATTTATACATCTATATGTATATGTATATGTATATCTATGTCTATATATATGTGCGTGTGTATATATTTGTGTGTTGTATGCAGTTTAGTGTTTTTTTGTATATGAGTAGGTAGTGACCGAAGGGACTTTGGTGTAGAGGTATACGAGGTTATCTATCGATCAAGAGCTTTTGCATTCTGGTAACGTTGTGGATACATTGTAAATATGTATGGAACAAATTTTAGTAGATAGTGATATAGGTGAAATGGGGGCTAATGTGCTTTGGTTGAGTTGCATTGTAGATTTGGGAATAATTACTGAAAGTGGTTATCTGATTACCGCGTTTGTTTATAGTGAAGCTGATTATGATAATTTAGGGGTCAAAATGTGAAATGATCGGTTTAGGTGTAGCTGCAACAAGACTGATTAGATTCATATGGGGATGATAAACTGATCATTTAGGTTTCAAAGTGTGAAAATTAGCTGATTAATATGTTTGCAAAAATGCAGTTAGGTTTGTTGAGCATCTGATAAAAAAGTGAAGTGATTATTTGTGTTCGCTTGGAGAGAAAATGTGATTTTGAAGCGTTCTGCAAATATCTCCCTCCTAATTATTTGATTATTGCAAGTTTTAAAAACATAAGCACATCCAAACACCTGCAGCATGTTTGTTATAGCTGATTATCTACATCTGGTTATTCTATTTCATATAATGTGTTGTAAAAAAACAACGTTAAATGTAGGTTAATATACCTTTAATTTATGAATTTTGGGATGCTTTGAAGGCTTCTAGTTCTTTGAGTTGTCTTCATCTTATTAGCCATGGCAGTTTTTCGCTTGCAGGGATAGAAATTGATGATGATGAACTAGCTAGCTTTGTGGAACGTGTTGATAAAGATAATAATGGAATCATAACTTTTGAAGAGTGGAGAGATTTTCTTCTTCTCTATCCTCACGAAGCAACTCTTGAAAACATCTACCAATACTGGGAAAGGGTTTATCTTGTAGATATTGGAGAACAAGCTGTAATCCCGGCGGGCATTAATAAACACGTCCACGCTAGCAAGTATCTGATAGCCGGTGGGGTTGCCGGGGCTGCTTCCCGGACAGCAACTGCCCCTCTTGATCGCCTGAAAGTGATGCTTCAAGTTCAGACCTCTAATGCTTCAATTGCGTCTGCAATTAAGACCGTATGGAAAGAAGGTGGAGTTTTGTCGTTTTTTAGAGGTAATGGATTAAATGTTGTTAAGGTTGCCCCTGAAAGTGCTATAAAGTTCTACACTTATGAATTGCTGAAAAATTTCATTGGAGGGGAAGGGAAGGATGATATTGGAACTTCTGGGCGGCTTCTTGCTGGTGGTCTGGCAGGTGCGGTTGCACAAACTGCTATATATCCAATGGATTTGGTGAAGACTCGTTTGCAGACTTTTGTTTCAGGTCATGGGAGGGTTCCTAGTTTGGGAAAGCTTTCGAAGGACATATGGGTTCAGGAGGGACCCCGTGCTTTCTATAGAGGGATTGTACCTTCTCTTTTTGGAATTATTCCTTATGCCGGAATTGATTTGGCCGCTTATGAGACTTTGAAGGATATGTCAAGATCATACATTCTCGAGGACAGTGGTATTATCTTATAGCCTTCTTTAATTTTGGTAATAGTCCTGGATGTAACTCTTTTGTTAATTGTCATGCAGAACCTGGTCCCTTAGTGCAATTGGGATGTGGGACGATTTCGGGAGCACTTGGAGCCACCTTTGTGTACCCTCTACAAGTTGTCAGGACCAGGTAACATCGGTTTCACTTTCCTCTTGCCATTTGAAGTTCATAACAGTAGCTCACGCATTATGTAAAGTTTGGGACACTATAAATCTGAAACCAATTTCCACAATGCTCACAAGTGCGAGTCAGAGGTAGGAAATGGGTCATGTTGGGTAATGGGTTGGAACATGTTCAGATCAAAATGTTTGGGTTAGAATGGGCCATGTTTTAAAATCAGGTCAAATAGTTCTGTGTTTAGTTGACTTGCTATTTTTTTCATCTTCTTTTAATTTTATAATAGCAAATATATTTGCAATTTTGAAAGCTTATTATTTATTGCTAACAATAGTTGTAGTATCTAAAGTGTTAAACTAGTCACAGTGGCGATATGTGTGTGGTGTGTGTGCTGGGAGGAAGTTCAAAATTATTTAATGCTTAAAAAAGTTAGATTATTATTTTTAAGAGTATAGTGTCTGTAATCGTCATATTTAGTACTTAATCATTAAACAAAATTATTAGGGGTCTGGTGTGTCAACACAACCCCATCGAACTGATGACAGTCAAATTTTTAAGCACTTCTTAAGTTTCAGAATGTTTGTATAGCTTGTTTTGTCATACAAACCCAATAGCTAAGAAAGGCCGGATTGACCCAGTTTTCGCATTTGGGCCAAATTTACCCCTTTTGCCATTAGTGCCACTGTGTCAGTAGTTGTCACTTCTGTGTTTGGAGAGGATCGTTAGCTCACTTCTGTTATGAAGTTCGTAGGTTTGTGATTTTGCGATGTTATAAATTTTAGGATGTCTGGAAAGAAAAATTGGGTGAAACGTGTTTTTGTGTGAACCTGTACATTTTGACATGTTGCCAACTCGTCCACTTTGGTATCTCTACTCACAGTTGCCAATATTTATTGCCCTTTGTTTGAAGGATCATTAAGGTTTTTGATATTGTGGTTTTTAGGATGCAAGCACAAACTCCTGGTGGATCGACAGCTTACAAAGGGATGTCTGACGTGTTCATGAAAACTTATCAGAAAGAAGGTGCAAGAGGTTTCTACAAAGGACTTCTCCCAAATCTTCTCAAAGTAATACCAGCAGCTAGCATTACATATTTGGTTTACGAAGCCATGAAAAACACTTTAGATCTTGAATGATTGTGCATAAAATTATGGTAATGCTGCTGATGACATGCTGACGACAACGACATATAAGAATAAAAAATAAGATACGGGTTGATGAAGTAATGACTATTGTTTGAGTTACATAATAGGTATTAATTTCCCGTTTGGAGAACCGCGGGGTTTTGTAGCGAGAGGTATGCCTCCTGGTATACTTTATTCCTGATTGTCTATTTTATGGGGACTAGATAATTGACCCATGTATACTTACACTAGGTCATGCCCAAGTTGAATGCATCACAACTTGCTAATTTTTTCTTATATCAAATACATGTTGAATTGTGAAATGTTTGCACTCTTGTAATTGATATTTGTTGAGCTTAATGATATCAATGGGATGATCTGCAATTTGTTAGGAAAACAGGCCCTCCGATATTCGTTCATTCATTCATTTGTTTGTTAAACAATATTGATCAAGATTTTGGTGTTGGATTGTGTTGTATTTGGATGTTCTGCAAAACGAGTTTGTTGCTCATGTTATTGTCAAGCTTTTATGACAGGGTTACCAAAGGCTGCCATGGTGGATACAGCCTCAAGCGTGTTCGGATGGTTGGACACCACCAAATGAGCTAATGGATCCCAACAGTCGTATGAATCATAGAAATCAGTAGCGCATCTGGAATTTTAATCATGATACTGGTATGTTTTACTGTAACAATTACTTCAAAAATAAAAACATTATTGAAATATTATATATAATATATATATATATATATATATATATATTAATTTTCTCTTACACTATAAAAGACCAATAATAGACACTTTTAATAGTGCATGCACCTTCATACTAACATACCATATAAACTGATGAAGGAAACTTTTTCACGTGGCCCGTCACAGACCCGGAAGGGCAAAGGACCGGGAGGTGTATGTGTATGGTTCTTAGCATATCACAAATGTTATTTAAAATATAATATTATGCACGTGTTCAACACAGTCCTATTCTGTAAGTGTTAAATATTTTGATAATCTAATTCTAACCGGTGTGCTTGCGGTGTCAAGGAATCCTAACAATCAAGAGGTGTTGTTGGTTTACGTCTTAACCTGAACAAATGATGTGTTAGTTTTAAACAATAATCAGTTTTTTATTTTATTTTAAATGATCTCAATTCTTAAATCCCAAGAGATGCTGTACCGTAGTTGACGGTTAGGACCGAGTCTGACCCACCTGGGGAGTCATTTTTGTACAGAGTCTTAAAGCCATTTGGTTATTTGTATACAAACACCATATATTATTCTACGTTGAAGCCGTGGTTCTTGCCTTTTTACTTTACTTGCCTAACCATCAAGGACAAGGTGGCTTCACCACGCACCTTTTGTTTTCCGGTTGACAAAATGTGATATTCAGGTCAGTTTGACATACATTCTGACTTTTCACAATTCAAAAGGCCCAACCATTAAATATCTCTAATTAAAGTGCAAGAGCAATATGACATTCTGTAAATCACTTGTAATGTCCACAAACATGTCTTGCAAGGCTTTAAGATCACTATGCGCACAATCAAAGCTAGCATGCGATGGAAGTTTTTGCAAGATCAATAAAATTTCCAATACAAGTGTGTGTTGGTTAATGATGTTAAGGAAGATAACTATGATTTCACATATATGGATTGATTTCAATACATCATCAACCATAGAAAACCAAATTACAAGTACAACAACATACCAAATTACAAGGAGATCATCAATGATCTCTCTCAACCCCACTGATAAACACACTTGAAACAAACGTACAACGGAAATACAAATACAAAAACAATTTCAAGAAAACTGCTGGAAGAAAGGCGTCACCTTCCCTTTGCCTGAATGACTTGCCTCTTAAATCTTATCCTCCCTTTTTTCCCTAATCCATTTGATCATGAAAAGATCAAATTAGAAAAGGTATTGTTTTTCATATTACGCACTTAAGTAATGAGCCCTTATCGTCGTCGTCATCACCACCATCTTCTTCTTCTTTTTTCGCCACATCCTTGATTATTCGCCTATAGTTGATGGTCGTGGTTCTCTTATGTCTGCATCTAGGTGAATATATATATACATATATATATATATATATATATATATACATATATATATAGCACGAGGGTTGTAGTTAGTCATTTAGTGAAAAGGAAAAAGAAACCGTGCCGCTAATGGAATTTTCCTAATGGCCCCCCTTGTCTTTATTCTCATATTTAGCCTTATAATAATCATGCACCACTAAATAAGATTTATATATATATAAATTCTTATTCTTGCAAACGTGATTACCACTGGTAGTAAAGTTTTTATCTTTTACTTGTTTTTTGGGTCTCTAAAAAGCTAAATACTTTGTAGAGAGATCTAGAGAATGTGTTTATACTTTATAGAGTAAATCTAGCCTAGAGCTGCCGACAGTAAAGAAATCATTTGAGATGAAGATCTGATGTCTTAAAAGAAGAAAGTAAAAGGATTAACAAATTAATTAAGGGGAAAGGCAAGTGAAAGTGGTTATCACTTGTTTAGCAACAAAATAGAGGAGAATAATAAAAAGGTGATATAGACGTGTAAGTTGTTTGGATCACCCAGCTCATCATAATCAAGAATCACAATATATTGAAGAATCTTGATTGATATATGGTTGTCTTAAACCAACTAATTAGTGGGGTGACATCTTTCTTTTGACCTAAATCTATAATATACATTAATTAGTTTCTAATGTAATTATAAGGAATATGTTATACATGCACTTTGGTTTTTCTTTTGTTGTTTGTTTGGATTTCATTGTTTTATAAAGTTATCTCATCATAACAATAATCAAAGAAATTTTAGCTTGACAGTCGGTTCAACAATCAAGATTATATGGCTTCAAATCTTATTAATTGGGTGTAAGAATTGTCAGTTAAAAAAAAAAAACTAATTATTATTATTAACAACTAAGAATCCAAAAGAAAGAATCTTGACAGAGTATCTTCACCAACTTCTTACTAGTGTTATTGTTGAGTGACTTGTGACAACTTTTTACCAAAACATACAACACTTACCACCAATTCTTATATTTAGAAACTTCATAACTTGAAATAAAGTGGTTATTTTGTATTTGTCGTTCGGTTCATATTTTTATAATTTCCGGTTTTAACTCATCACTATGATCAATAATCCATAGAGAGAATCTTGATGAGCATTTGCTTTTGAGATCTCTTTCTTAGATCACCCGTGTCACCAATATCATTTTCGTGTGTTTTTTTTCTTTTTCTTTTTCCTCAAAATACTTCTTGTCTTTTTTTTGGTTTCATAGTTGTATAGTTTGTTTAACACGTCACTTACAATAGAAAGATACAAAAGAAAGAATCTTTTATGTGTGTCTTGAGTAACTAATTAGTGGGTGACACAACTCCTTCTTGACCTATATGTATGAACACTTGACCTATAATAAGAGGCTAAGAATCTTTGGTGTGTGTCTTCATTACTTAATATTTTTATTTGGATTAAAAAGTGTGTGAGTATCCACTACGGTGGTGTTCAATTGGTTAATCATGTGTCTCTAAAAAGATGAAACCCCTTGAAGGTCACATGTTTAATCATTGGTTTCTTAAAAAAAGATATTCTAGTGGCCACAAAGGCTCACTTGCTCTGACTCTGTGCTCGCAAAGCGAGCCAGCTTTTAAGATTAGTCTGTTCGCAAAGCAAGTACGACACTCGTGATAAAAAAAATAGTATGAGTAAAGAAAGAAAGAACGAACATTTTTGAGAGCATGATAAAGAAAGTGAAATCAAAGGCTTATCCACTAAATGGACACATCACACATTGTTGGCAATGATGGATTAAAGGACATTAATGGATAAGCTTAGGAAGGACACATATCTTTACAAAAGGTTTGATGGTTTCCTTTTTCATGTAAAATTTTATTTGTTTGATCAGAAAGCCAAATCTAGCAAAGTTGTTGATAAACAAGTGTGTCTACACACACAATATAATGATGGGAAAATGTTATATGCTGCTAACATCACCCTACTGCACACACATAAATATTTTAATGATAAAATGGGGACCCTCTGAATTTAATGTTTCTCCT
>JAOEHQ010048706.1:0-10067 GCA_025447715.1 Asclepias incarnata
GAAACCAAATTTAAAAAAAGTTAGATTGTCAAAATAAAAAGTAAAAAACCTTTAGGAGTGAATTTGAAAATCGCAATAGGACAAAAGTTAGGGGGCAAAAATGGAAAGCAAAAAAGTTAGGGGTTAAATCAAAAATCGCAATAGGATATAAGTTAGGGGCAATGAAAAGCCAAAAAATTTGGGGGTTAAATCCAAAAGGGCAAAAGTTTGGAGGCTAAGTCGAAAACCACAAAATGACAAAAATTTGGGGGTTAAATCCAAAAGGGCAAAATTGAAAATTAAAAAACTTTGGGGTTAAAATAAAAAAGGGTGGAAGTTCACTATTCATGAAGTTTGTTTTTAACTATATATATAATTAGTCGACTTTTTTATTTAAATAGTTTAAGAAATGAACCCTCTTTGTTTATCTGTTTTTCATTTCCTTCCATCATTTGTGCAGTTTTTTATAAATAGAAACATGTTTAAAGAGTTTCATGTTTGGAATCGAATTATGCTAATTGTATTTCTATCTTGTGGTTTTTCAAATTATTGGGTTGTCAAAACACTTTCTAGTTTAGCTATCAAATTGAAATTCCAACTTAATTCATTTCATGGAGGATTGCATATATTATTATATCCTTAGTTAAACTTTATATAATTATCATTACATCTCCTCAAATATAGTATTTGATGTAGTTACATTGCTTTTATTAAATAAGTTTGTCACAACATTACCATACTAAAAATCACAATGAATCTTTATTTCCCCATAATGGATCACGCTTAGATTTAATAATCAAGACAAAAATACACACGCTACTTAGGTATTATCCGCACCATCACATTGATAGCGATGCGTGATCACAATGAAACTCGGTGTGATAGACGAAATGATGATTTGTGTGCTAAAACACCCCACCACATCATGTACTCTCAATAGATTAAACTATTTTACTCAAGCTTTAGATGGGTATATTGAAGATATTGAGTTTTAAAAGGGACTGCTTTTGCTATTTAATGAATGTTTTAAGAAAAAAGATAATGTGTTATATTGTTAGTTCTAGTTCTCACAAGTTTTATTGGGTAATTGGGGTGAGGAGTCAGAAACTTGTGGGTAAAAACATCGTAATGTCATGTAATACACGATGATGTCACGTATAAGCAGTGTTGCAAAACTCCCCGAGTTGAGCCGAGTACTCGCTACTCCTTAGGCAGCCGAGTCGACCCGAGTACTCCGAGTACTCCCCGCCTTGGTCGCTTTGACTCCCCGGGTACTCTCCGCATAGACCCGAATACCCTTAACTCCCCAATATGCCGAATTGACAGCGCTTAGCGAGTTCTGCAACCTTGCATGTAAGGACACGACATCTGAATTGACATCTGCGTTTAACTATTTGATCAAATCTTTGTAATGCTTTAGAAAAACCTGTTATCAACTCCTATCTAATAAGATTTATTATTTATATTTATCCCCCTCTCCTTCTTAATGCATGATGGTTGAGAAAAAGATTTTATTAATGACTTTTGCATTAAAGAAGTCTTTTATAAATAGGTTTTGAACAAAAAAGAGAGTTGGTGAAAAGATTATATACCAATAAATACAGTCTTTGAAATGTTTATGCATTGATGTTGCTTTTACAAATGTAAGATAGTTTTTCAAGTAGGATTATATACTTGTATAGATATATTTGTCATGTTTTAATGTTTTGTTGAAAGTATATACAAATAAGAGTAGTTTAAATGATATTTATAAGGATATAGTGTTCATTTTACATTTTTGTTTTCAGTGAGATATATATCAAACGGATAAGTAAATATGTTATGTTCTCTAATTTTAAAATTTATTAAAGTTTAATCCAGGAAACATCCAATTCCATATTCATTTCACAAGGGGCATATTAGCTTTCTTTAATAGTCCAAGGAGGCAAGAGTGATAATCAACAACTTTGTGGGGATTACTTGACCCAAAAAACAACAACTCAGAGTCTCAGACCCGTATTTGAACCCGGAAACCACTCATCCATTACCACCAACCAAACAGAGATTCAATCAAACAAAAAACCAAACCATATTTCAGTTCTGTCTTCAGTCTTTCCCCCAACCCATAAAAAGATCAAATTTTGATTTCAACCCAGATCAGGAAATGGACCAAAATCCAAGACCCACAACCATTCTGGATTCTTTAGGTGAAGAAATCATCAGAATCATAACCCCAGTTTCTATCTGTATGTTTTCTGTTGTCATTTTAGTATCTATATTAAACACTAATGATAATGATTCATTAAGCCCTTCTTCAATTTCCACTATAGCTACAATAGCTTACTCTGAAACAACATCTGATTCTGAATGGGATAAATTCAAAGGAGCCCTTTTGAACTCACTTGTGTTTGTTACAGTTGTGACACTCGTCACTTTCTTATTGGTGCTTCTTTTTTACTTTAGGTGTACTAAGTTCTTGAAATATTATATGGGGTTTTCTGCTTTTCTTGTTTTAGGATTCATGGGTGGTGAGATTGGTCTTATGTTGATTCAAGTGTTTCATATTGGTATTGACGTTTTTACTTATGTATTGTTGTTGTTTAACTTTACTATTGTTGGTGTTTTGGCGGTTTTTATGGCGAAAGTTCCTATCTTTGTGACTCAATCTTATATGGTGGTTATTGGGGTTTTGACTGCTTATTGGTTTACTATGTTGCCTGAATGGACTACTTGGGTTCTTTTGGTTGCTATGTCTTTATATGATCTTGCTGCTGTGTTGTTACCTGGTGGTCCGTTGAGGTTATTGGTCGAACTTGCTATGTCTAGAGATGAAGATATTCCTGCCCTTGTTTATGAAGCCCGACCTGTAATGGATCCTAGAGTTAATACTATAATTCAAAGGAGGGTATGGAGAGAGAGTGGGGTAAACCATGAATCACACACTGGGCCCCAAGTTGATTCACAATTGATTGGAAGTTCTCAAAATGAAAGGAATGTAGAGAATGTGGAAACGGGTCAGGTTCATGCGCTATCGGCGCCTTTGATTCAGCAAGTTAGGAGCCGTGGGCTCGAGGGTGAGAACGAGAACGTGGTTCTTGAGGGGATTGGGTTGGGTTCAACGGGTGCCATCAAGCTTGGATTGGGGGACTTTATCTTCTACAGTGTGTTGGTAGGAAGGGCTGCAATGTATGATTTCATGACAGTTTACGCTTGTTATCTTGCCATCGTAGCTGGTCTTGGTATTACTCTTATTCTACTTGCTTTATATCAAAAAGCTTTGCCTGCACTTCCTGTATCCGTCTTGCTTGGGGTATTGTTTTATGTCTTGACTCGGGTATTTCTTGAAGAATTCATTGTACAATGTTCTTCAAATCTTTTAATGTTTTGATATATTCTAATGAATTTCATGTTAATTCGGGTATATGACTTTATTCTTTACAAATCTTAGCTACTTTAATATGTTATGTGTTTTCGTTCATCTGATGCTTATTTAGGACTGTATTGCCATTCATCCTTGATTTTTGCATGTTGATGTTTCCAACTTTCCCCCAGTTTCACGAACTTTGACTTTTGAGTCAACATATGAAACACCTGAGCCAGTTTCTGCTAAATTTTTTTTGATAAAAACTAGAAGCAAACCAGGAACCATCTCTGTCCAAATTGATGTGCTTGATTATGGGTTTCATTTAGTTAACGGACAACCGAAACAAGATCCAAACCAAGAACAGTCAGCCCTTCAGTTCCTGTGTTTATAACATCAGCAAGAATCGAACTTTTGGACACCCTAGGAAGAAATGATCTTCTGTGTTTAGATGTTTTGCACATGCTGGTTCTCCCTAATGCGTTCTTTCTTCTCATATCTGGTTGGATCATGTTATAAATCCTCACAAATCTCTTCAAAATAATTATTTGTCATTCCTCTTCTGTTTGTCGAAAGCTTTTCTCCAGTTGATCAATTTTTCATAAATTTCTCCCAAGTATCTTTTTGTTCCTTTTTCTGAAAAGCCAAGCATCTTTCTATTCATTCCTCCTTGTGGAAAATCATGTGAGATTTTTCTTCGAGCCAAGGACACAAAATGCTGAGAGGTGACGATTATACTCATATGAGGAAATCATATTTAGATTTCCTTTTCAAGCCAAGGAACAAATTGGGTCTTGTTTGTGGAACTTTAGATAAAATCAACCATGGAAGCTGGTTGGAAGATGTCTTTGAGCAGGCATAGACATTTTTGCATCTTGCTTCAACATTAGACGTCAATTTGAAAACGATACTAGCAACGAGAAAGCTGGTTAGGGATAACAATCTTATTTGGCATAGTTGAGATATAAAAAAGGGATAGTTCATGTTATTTGGCCTCAAAATTAGCTTAGGGCATGAGTTATAGGAGATTCATAGTCTCATAGATACCAATATGCATCGTTTTCAGTGAGGGATAGGACTGAAGATTGACTGATGGTATCACATAAAAATATGCTTTATTGATATTTTACACTGTTATGTATAAGCTGTGCTTGGGGGCGTGTTATGTAAATTATAATCATCTTCATTTCATTTTCATACAACCATGTAACGAATTTTAGTCTCAAGAAGTAACAAGATAATAATAAATCAAGCAATAACTTTTCAAATGAATATCTTGTTTCAGTTGCGTTAATACACATGTTGTATGCTTGGTTAATAGCAGAAATCAATAGGTACTTATGAACCATCTCTAAGGTGGCCTAGTGGTAAAGGTGTCCCAAAGGCCTCAAAAGAGCCCGAGTTCGAACTTCATTAAACATCTTGGGATGGTTGGGGAGAGAGTCTAGGAAACAGTCACATAAAAACTGGTTAGGCCGCATACATCAAAACCAAATGCCCGACTTTCCCCAGGTAACCTGAAGTTGGACACCTCTCCGTTTACCTGTTTGTAATGTAGGAACTTAGGATATTTCTTACATATGGAGACAGCATTTCTAAAGAACCCGATCCATAATTATGAGCTAAGTTGACAAAACTGGTACGCGTCTGATTCGAAAAATACAGCCTTAGATTATGTTGCAGAAACTTCTATGAATAACATCCAATTAGTAGAGGGTAAAATACATGAACTGGTGAGGTGAAGCATCGAGGATCAAACTTGCTAGATGAACCCACATTTTCAATCGATCAGGAAAATCGCCTATCTCTTGATTCTGCAGCTAGCAGTTAAAAATCTTTTGTTTTCCCAGAGAGACAAACAAAGGCACTTCATCTTTAACCCCTGTGCTTAACCAATGAGAGATTTTCTCCAACCAAAGCTAGGCACCCACAGCATCACAGTCCCCAACAAAAATTGAAGCAGTACCAGAACCGCTCTCAAAGGCTGAACCATTAGAGGCCAAGGAAGATACTAAAAAAGCAACCCCATTTATAGTTTGTTCTAATTGGTTTCCATGTTTAAGATATCGAGCATATTGTTGTCGAGTTTAATCACCAATTGGCTGAACATCTCTGTCACCCATCTTTGTTCTTGAATTAGAAGAAGTGAGATTAAGCTATATGAGTTGCATAATTGGTCTGTGACTCTGTGGAGTTAATAATACAGTTGCTTGATTTTCTGCCATTTTTCATGATTTGGACTGTTGAAAGTTACGATTTCGGGATGGACAAACCACACATTTCTGATATAAGGTACGAACTTTTATAATTTTCAATAATAGGTCTTTTAACTTATAATTTGTCACCAATTTAAGGACTTTCTGATTTGTTGAGTAGATAGCCCGTCATAACTAACAACAAACCACGATCATTTCAACGAATTTTCTGCATGTAATAAATACTCGTAACATTTACCTGTAGTTGATCGTCATATCCCAAATTATAAGAAAAATCTTGAGCGAGGAGAGAATTTGGAGTTGGAAATTGGGGTTAATGGTTCAGTATCTTGTCAAATTGGGTATAAAGCAGTATTAAAAATCAACAAAATATTTCATGAACCGTACATGCAGTAGTGATTGTCACCTGTTGGTAACCTACTCAAGAGGTATTAAGTCTTTTTGTGTGTGTTAAATTGTAATTTGGATACCTTGAATTGAAAATTAGAAAAGTTTGTATACTAAGTTGAAAATGTGGATCAGATAGTACATTTATGTGCAATTTACCCTTCTAAGAATCTTGTATGATATGCATCTCAAAGTTGCTGGAGATTGTAATAACATATGTATTATGTGTCCAATTATCTTAATTTTAAAGGTTATTTGGTATGGCTTTCTGAATTATTATTTTTTTTCCTTTCTAAAAGCATGCAGAATAAAGTATACTCTAGTAGTCTAGTTTCATCATAATTTCATTACACCGAAGTAATTGACATTATACAAAGCTTCAAAATAGGATGAGAAAAAGCCCGGGAACTGAACTCAAGAATAAAAAAGCCCGGAAACTGCCTCTGGCCGGGGCACTAGGGATGAGCAAAAGCCCAACACGGCCGACCAGCCCGGTCCGAGCACAGCCTGTCCGAGTTTTGATCCACCAATCTTCCTACATATATGGTACTGGTCTCGTTCTCGTCCAGGAAAAAAAATTGGTCCAACAGGCCAATGGAAATTTAAAGGGTTATCTTTGGCTGTCCAAATAAGCGAGCGTGAGCCAATTAAGACAATGCTCCAACAAGGCCCTGTGGTGAATCCTTAGTGGGTATCTTGAATCATATCTCAACATGTAAGACGTCTCTATTGAGTTGTCTCCCGAGGAGTAGTCAACCCGTATCTTTGCAATGGAACGAAGTCGTTTCGGGTAACAACCAGTCACCACATTTTACTACCTATTTGGCCTGGGTCAAGTGCTTGGCACAGGTGACTAGTAAGAATGAAGCAGAAGTCAAAAATTTTCAGTCATCCATATGCAATTAATCAACAACATTATTCAGTCACTAGTTAGACTTAATATGTGACCTCAAACAATTAAAGCTCTTTTACTCGGTCATGGATTATAACAAACTGAATTGATCTACCAAACTACGTAATTCATAGTATTTTTTTGTTCATATTAACGTTTGTGTGTCTTGTTATCATGGATTCATTTCAAGCAATGTTTGGATTAGAGACAATAATCGGGGTGATTAAACTCAAAGCTCTCATAATATGGATACATACATGATATATGATCTCAAATACACATGAACAAACGCAATGCCAATTAAACGTACTTTTAATAAATAAAAAGAAAATATATGATTTACTTGGTGGGCGTCAATTTGATCAAACGAGGGGGTTTGGTGTATGTGTTTCCATTGTGGAATCGTGTTTCCCGGATTCTAGAGAAAGTGAACAAATTTAGGTCCAAATATTGAATTAGATAAAAGTTGATGGTTAAAAGTGAAAGTAAAAATTACGTTTACGATTTAAAATAAATTGCTGGTTAAAGGCCAGAGCAAATTTTAAAACAAAGTAAAAGATTGGGGGAAAAGGTAACCAAAAAAAAAAAAAAAAAAACTAAAAAAATATGGACAAGTTATATGTTTGGCCCAAGTAAAAAGTGATCTTCCCTTTTTTTTCTTTTCACTATCTTACTGATAATGATAAGTTGATAACTAGTGATAGTGAAGTAATAATTATAGTACTTTTTTTTTTCTTTTTTGATCCCTTCATACCGAAACTCATCCACTTTCAAAAGTTTAGTATCCTTCACATTTTTTGGCTTACTCTTGCACTTGAATTTTAAAATCCTGCTCGCTCCCGGCCTTTGGACCCTTGGCCCGCCTAGAAGTGGATTCGAACCACTGACACAAGGATGTTCAGTCCTTTGCTCTAACCAGTTGAGCTACCTGAACCACTTTTCTAAAATATGTTTTATTCATCGAATAGCACCTCTTGCATTCCTTGTCCGACCATCGGCAGAAGAACTGACAATACCCCCTGGAATTGGTGTGCCCACCTCGAGTTCAAATCCTGGTAACGCCCTAAAAGGTTTGTTTTTCCATGTCTTGAATGGATATAACGTTACAAAGACTCCTTCTCCAAATGTCTTTGGCAAGATTTGAACCTTCGACCCCCAGGATGAAACCCTTTAGGAGAAAACACCCTGACCACTAGACCAAGACCCCAATGACAATACTTATAGTAATTAATCATTTAATCTAACATTCACTCTAAAGCCGTATTATCAACAACAGCGTTAGATATTATATTCGTGTAATCCTTTTGGAATTAAGAAGAAAAAAAAAAAACAAGTTTGCTAATATCATACTAGTAGTCCCGGTCTTCGTGATATATAATAGACAAGTGGTGGGGGTACAACATAATTGTAGAGGTGAGTCGTTCAAATCTTAACCTCATATCTCTTTAACGATATTACTATATGATTTACCCCTTTCATGTTGGGCATGAAACCAATCAACGGGAGATTGATAATGAACCAGTTCCATATTATCTATATCAGTGTAAAAGCAAACCACGAGACATTTTACGTTCTTCGTATGAATACATGAGTCTAAATACTTATATTTACTGTAAGATGCTACAATAGGCTTCTTTTTTTTTTTCTTCCCTTTTTTTTTTAATAATAAATTAAAGTTAAAGCATAAAACGAAAAAAATACTCACTTATATGTATATATATTCACTCTACAATACTAGCTTTTAAAACTTTTATTTTAAGGTGCTATACTTTTGAAGTTTTGTTCGTTTACTAAATTAAGTTTCCACTTTATATTTGATTTAAAGACTGTTAGCACAAATAAACCTTATTTTGGTACCCATGTTAAATTAGAGTGTCTTAAGTTAATTAATAATTAAAAAGAACTAGAAAGATACATAAGAATAAATATTTTGGTACCCAAGCTTTATTGGATATTTTGGTACATAAGGGAGTGGCTATTAAATAGGTTGTCATGTTAGTTTTTAGACTGCGAGGAGTGAGGCACCTCATATGGGGGCGTCTTCCGCCATGTGGCGGTGCCTCTCCCAAAGGGATGCCCCTTCTTTTTGTGGGAGTGAGGCATCCCTTTTGGGGCATTTTTCACTTTTTTTTTTTAACACAAAATATTTATATATTTAAATGGGATATGATTTAAATTGAATATATATATATATATATATATATATTAGTACATTACATCTATAAATATATATACAAATGAAAGAGGAAAAAAAAAAGTTTGACCTTCACACAAAATATTTATATAAAGTATTTACCTAACACCAAAAATCTCTCTCACACACACATTACCTTCTCTTTCTTCTTTCCCCTCTACACCACCTCCGTCTCTCTCTTCTCTCTTATTTAAATTTCCAGCCGGCCATCCACAAAACAAGGTAAAAGTTTCAATTTTTTTTTTTAATAAGATTATAGCCGTTAACGGCTAAAAAAAAGAAAAAGCAAATGGGTTTTAGGCGGAAGATATGTGCCGGGAAGGATTTTTTTGGGCAAGAGTCGCCCCTCGGGGCCCTGTTCCGGGCGGAAGTTAGGCGGCAGTGGGCGGCGCCGGGCTGTGTATGGCCTCACTTCGATCGGTCTTAGGTAGCTGGTTATGTAGACCAACCGACTAGACATGGTGTCATTATCGACCATTTAATGTAGTTTTATGTAGGATACCTTCTTATATTTGGGTATTTTACTTGGTTGAGATCTTTTAAAGTTTACTATCACAAGTTCTCTCAAGTTGAAATTTTTGAGAGTGAAAAAATAATGGGGCTTTAAATTTACTTCATGATGGACTTTTAATCATGTTTATAGGACCCTTAATCATGTTTATAGCATTTTCATTAGTTCAACTTGAGAGAACTTGAGATAAACAACTTGAGAAGATCTCAACCCATTTTACTTGTGTATGTTTTAATGCAACTTTGTGCCACATAAACTCCTTAACCACTTTCAACAATTAATTAATAAATAATAATTATCTCAATTTATTGAAACGTGAATTCAATTTATCTCAATATTTGTTTCGCACACCAAATGTTGAACAGGGGAGTTGCAGTTGTTGGGTTTGGGATGCTGGCAAGCCTGATCGGTGTTTTTTTTTTTTATGAACGCCAAAGAATTTTATATTTATATAACAACTACTAGCAAGACGCTAGAGTCGATATTTACAATCTAGAAATACAAAAATTACACATTCTAGACCCAACCCAGAACTTTAACTACTAAGG